>ONZH01019874.1:0-81340 GCA_900303285.1 Rhinella marina
CATTACATTTTTACTGGACTGTAATACATATAACTGAGAGAAAATACGTATTTTATAGACTGACGCTACTGTACAGCACACTAGAGAATTGTTCATTGGGCTGTAGTACATATAACTGAGAAAAAAACGTAGTCTTTAAATGGCGGCTATTTTACCGCAAACCACTACATTTTTCACTGGACTGTAATACATATAAGTGAGAGAAAATACGTATTTTATAGACTGACGCTGATGTACAGCACACTAGAGAATTGTTCACTGGACTGTAGTACATATATATGAGAAAAAAACGTAGTCTTTAGACTGCGGCTATTTTACCGCAAACCACTCCATTTTTCACTGGGCTGTAGTACATATAACTGAGAAAAAACGTAGTCTTTAAATGGTGGCTATTTTGACGCAAACCACTCCATTTTTCACTGGACTGTAGTACATATAACTGAGAAAAAACGTATTCCCTAGACTGACGCTGATGTACAGCACACTAGAGAATTGTTCACTGGACTGTAGTACATATAACTGAGAAAAAAACGTAGTCTTTAAATGGCGGCTATTTTGCCGCAAAACACTCCATTTTTCACTGGACTGTAGTACATATAACTGAGAAAAAACGTATTCACTAGACTGAAGCTACTGTACAGCACACTAAATAATTGTTCACTGCACTGTAGGATATATAACTGAGAGAAAAACGTATTCCCTAGACTGACGCTACTGTACAATACACTACATAATTGTTCACTGGACTGGAGTACATATAACTGAGAAAAAAAGTATTTCCTAGACTGACGCTACTGTACAGTACACTACATAATTGTTCACTGGACTGTAGTGTATAGAAATGATAGAATAAAACGTATTCCCTAGACTGCACTACAGATCCCAGCAAGCCAAGGTACAGCATCAGCAGCAAAAATGAGTACTGAGAGGACTTTGGGCAATTTCATTTGGGTCTGTGTGGACCACGTGCTGTCCCTTCTACCACCAGTGCACAGCGTGCAGCCAAGATGGCGTAGCTGCACTACAAGTCCCAGCCAGCAGCCAGGAGGAGACCAAAAAAAAAGGGTGCTTGTAGCCCTTAGAAGGGCAGTTGGGTTCTTTGTGGATGATTCCTACTTAACCACATTCTAATTTCACGCCTAACAGTATGCAGTTAAGATGGCAGTAGCTGCACTACAAGTCCCAGCCAGCAGCCAGGAGGAGACAAAAAAAAATGTGCTTGTAGCCCTTAGAAGGGCTGTTGGGTTCTTTGTGGGTGATTCCTGCCTAACCAACATCTAAATTGAGGCCCTAACACTCTCCCTGACAGACAGCAGCTCTATCCCTAATCTCATGCTGGCGGCGTCTGATGCGAGCATCGCGGGACCAGATTCTTATATTCCCAGGTCATCTGATCTGGCCAGCCAATCCCTGCTATCGACTTGTAGGGGCCCCATGTGATGCTAGGAGGTACCAAAGACTCTCCTGTGTGTTGATTGGCTGAGAAAAGGTGCCTAACATGCAGGAAGAAGAAGATGCCATTTCCTCGAGGATCGCGATATTCTCGCCCGAGTAGCGAGCATATGCGAATACCCTAATGCTCGAACGAGCACCAAGCTCGGACGAGTATGTTCGCTCATCTCTAGTCCCTAAGTGCAGTCGCAAAAACCATCAAGCGCTACAAAGAAACTGGCTCACATGAGGACCGCCCCAGGAAAGGAAGACCAAGAAAGGAAGAGTCACCTCTGCTGAGGAGTATAAGTTCATCCGAGTCACCAGCCTCAGAAATCGCAGGTTAACAGCAGCTCAGATTAGAGACCAGGTCAATGCCACACAGAGTTCTAACAGCAGACACATCTCTACAACAACTGTTAAGAGGAGACTGTGTGCAGCAGGCCTTCATGGTAAAATAGCTGCTAGGAAACCACTGCTAAGGACAGGCAACAATCAGAAGATAATTGTTTGGGCTAAAGAACACAAGGAATGGACATTAGACCAGTGGAAATCTGTGCTTTGGTCTGATGAGTCCAAATTTGAGATCTTTGGTTCCAACCACCGTGTCTTTGTGCGACGCAGAAAAGGTGAACGGATGGACTCTACATACCTGGTTCCCACCGTGAAGCATGGAGGAGGAGGTGTAATGGTGTGGGAGTGCTTTGCTGGTGACACTATTGGGGATTTATTCAAAATTGAAGGCATACTGAAGCAGCATGGCTACCACAGCATCTTGCAGCGGCATGCTATTCCATCCGGTTTGCATTTAGTTGGACCATCATTTATTTAACAGGACAATGACCCCAAACACACCTCCAGGCTGTGTAAGGGCTATTTGACCAAGAAGGAGAGTGATGGGGTGCTACGCCAGATGACCTGGCCTCCACAGTCACCAGACCTGAACCCAATCAAGATGGTTTGGGGTGAGCTGGACCACAGAGTGAAGGCAAAGGGGCCAACAAGTGCTCAGCATCTCTGGGAACTCCTTCAAGACTGTTGGAATAATGTGTTAATTCATAGTTTTGATGCCTTCAATGTGAATCTACAATTTTCATAGTCATGAAAATACAGAAAACTCTTTGAATGAGAAGGTGTGTCCAAACTTTTGGTCTGTACTGTATATATATAACAGTTAATCAAAATTTCTTAGGTCTCCTTCACACTTTTGTTGGCTTTACAGCATGTTCAGATGACCGATTTTTCATGCAGATTTCAGTGCACATTCCATTGCAAAATTTTGCTGGAAAACCAAATCAAATCTGCATCTTATTTAGAGATGAGCGAATCTATTCACATATTTTTTTAGGCTTTGAAACGAACCCGAATCTTTTCTAGTTCGTTTTGGACGAATCTTGTAAAATGGAGCCCAGCACATAAGCAATCAATAGTATGCTGCCACCACCAGGCTTGAGGTAATGTCGTGTCCAAGCAATAACCGCAGTTTGCAGCAGCAACAATAAAAGTAGATACAGCTACACCTAACGCTGTATCAGACCGAGGGGACGGATGAGGGAAAATGAAGAAAATTGTAAAAAATCTGTGGTTATACACCAGTTTTCAAGGCAGTTGGAGTAACTTCTTTGGTTTAGTGCGAATAGATTCAGAGCTGAACCAAACTTTTTGAAAAATTTGGAGTATCCAAAACGAACCGAATCTTGGAAGATTCGCTCATCTCTAATCTTTTTGTTACTTAATGGGAAATCCACACTGTTGTTCACACATTTCCCTTCTTGGTGTGGCTTCTGAGAAAAATATCATTAAGGCCTCATGCACATGGCCGTTGCCCAGCCATTCACATATTGCAGCCTGTAAACAGCAGGTCCGCAATATATGGGCACAAGCCATGTGCACAACGTGCCTTTGCACCCCAAAAAACTAAGAACTATTCTTCTGCAATGCGGACGGATCACAGATCCATTCAAGTTGAATGGGCCTGGACCCATCTGCGGCAGCCGCTCAGATGTTGCTCATGCATTGGGGTCTGTGAATTGCAGTCCCCAATGCACAGAACAACCGAGCAACGGCAGTGTGCATGAGGCCTAACTGAGACTAATCCTAGGTCTGATCCGCCGCCATGAAATCCGTGGCAGAAATCCAAAGGTCAGCTTCAGATTTCTCCTTCAGATTCCATGGCAAAAAAAACTGCAGTTTTTTTTTATATGCGCATAGCCACATGGAACTTTTGCCTCAATCTTGCTAAGCATTTGCTGTGGATTTCACATCTGTGTATTGTAAAAGGATGACTTGGATTTAAAATCCACAACACAGGTCAATGTATGCTGCAGATATTATTGTTTTTACCTTATAGTGAAAACTGCTGGGAAAAATGTCAGAAAATCTCATATTTATAGTATGCTGCATTTTGACAAAAATTTCACTGACCCCTAAATTATATTAAAGTGCCAAAATAATGTGCATCATTCTAGCCTTAGGGCTCCATCCCACACACACTACTTTTCTAAGAGTTTCTAAATGCTTATAAAATATGCCATGAGTTACAGATAATTTCATGAAGTTTTATTTAAAGAGGACCTTTCACCACTCCTGACATGCCTGTTTTAATAGATTTATTCATTCCCCATTTAATAACCTTGCTGGGGCATATATTCTTATGGCTCTATGTTGTATCATTCCTTTATAATTTCTACTAGAAGTTATGAATGAATTGTTAGCAGTCTGCAGTACGGGTACAGAAGGGTGGTAACAAGTTGGGGGTGTGTAAGTTCCCCTTAAATTAAGGCATTTGTGCAGGTTTCCATTTTTCTAATGTTTAGTAATTTGTTCAAATGATTATTGAAAACATTCCAATAGCACTTACATTATGTGCTTGTGGAGACATAAAAAACACAGCAAACAACATGTCAGAATGTCTGAAAATGGTAGTACTAATTGGATAGAGTGTGTCTGTGCAGGTACACACCCTCCAACTGGTTACCTCCCCTCTGTACCCTTACTGCAGACTGCTAGAAATTCATTCATAAAAAATAATAAAGGAATGGTACAACATAGAGCCATAAGAATTGATGTTCCAGAATTGTTATTACATGGGGAATGCATAAAGCTATTAAAACAAGCATGTCAGGATTGGTGAAAGGTCCTCTTTAAGAGTTTTAGTGATTGTTTTTATTTGGTTACACTTGTAACCTGCACTTTTTCTGACAGAACAGCCAATGGAAAACACCATAAAAAAATACCACACCCAGAACCTGCTGCATTTTGAAAAAAAAAAAAAAAAAAAAACTGGCAGGAACCCCAAAACTCCACAACCAAAAAAGTTTTGTATGTTGATTGTTCAACAACTTGCTATACATTTTAAAGTAACATCTAGGTGCACTGTTTTTTTACTTAAAAGAAAATAAAAACAGCTGTGAAATCACTGAATAATATTTAGAGACAAGCGAATCATTCAAAATTTTATTCGCCGAACATTCGTCGAACTTTTCATAAGATTCGTATATTCTACGAATCTATTTGACGAATCTGCGTACAAATCAAACGTTATTATGTGGCGTTTTGTGAACATTCGCGCACTAATAACGAACGTTCAGTTTTAAAACGTATGCAACCTCTTTGAATACGTACATATGAGTGTACAAATTGTATATGAAAATGACGGGCTTTGCTGGAGAGGAATGGTGGAGCAGGAGGAAAGCTCTGAGTCTGACCCCTGGCTACATATGGATACTGTATCAGCAGATGACAGCAGATCATCCATCTGAGACTGAGATGAGCGTGCCATCCACTCCACTACCTCATCCACTTTCTCCTCCACTACAATTTTGCACCTTGGTGGGTTAGCCCGGTGGAACACCGGCCAAGTATTGTGAATACTACAAGTATTAGCTCCGGCTACAGGTCCTTTGGCACTGCTGCCCTGTGCCATCTTCTCCTTTTTTGTAGAGCTCGAGGTCTGGCTGGAACCATTTTGCTTATCCATTCCAGACATTTTTCACTTCACTCTGTGGCCCTGCAGCTGGTCTTTGTCCCTGTCTCTCTCCCTGTCTCTCTCTCCCTGCCTGATTAATTACTAGCCCTGCACTGGCCCTCACTTGCCCTGCAGTATCCCTGATGTGTAATATTGATTCCCTGAAAATTACACCCCATTTTCAACAACACAGGTCTCAGTCTTTAGGAACTTCACACACAGTGCTTCTGCTCGTCTCAGCAGTCGCAGCAGAAGTGATGCGTCACTGGCTTACCGAGCCTGAGCCAATCAGACCAAGCCCTGCCCACTAGGTCAGGTGACCGCTTTCTTCCCGGGCTTTTGCGCACGAATAACGAACTAATAGTAAAAGTTTGCTAAGTAATTGAATTCGTATGCAACAGCGCATAGAGTAACTTATACGTAGCATTAGCGTACAACTTATCGGACAAGTACGTAGCAAATGTGTAGAAAGCCTTAGGAACATTTTCAAATCTTAACGGAGCAAATCTCCAAATATTCGGATTCGCTTCACAACTGAAAATTTCCAAGATTCGATACGAATCAACGAATCGGCGAATAGATTTTCTAATAATATTGTATATGGATGAATTTGGCATGTGCTTATGTTCATCTCAATTAAAAGCACTCTCTACTTCTGATACATTATTGGGGTTGTTCCATTAAAAAACATTTTACATTTTTTAAATCAGTACCTGGATCCGAAAATGTATGTTTGTTGAATGCAATTAAAAATGCAGCATAGCCACTGAGCTATTCAGTAAACTGTAGCTGTATAATGCCGCTTATTGGTTATTTTTCTTTCTTCCCTGTCCACATCACTAACATTGCTGAGGTGGATGCACATGCTCAGTTCCATGCTTCAGCTGCCATTAGCTGGATCTAATAGTTACAGGGAGAGTGCAGCAGCAGAAAAGACTTGCCCCTGAACTGTGATAGGGAGAGAGTTGTAGCAGAAAGAATAATGTTGAGCGAGCATGCTTGGCCGAACTCGCTGTTCGGCCGAGCATGCCTACGCTCGGTCCGCTCGGTGTTCGGCCGAACACCGAGTGTACTCGAGTGCAATGCTCGAGTCTCTTCCCCGCACTGTAATATTGATTTGTACACTAATGCGTATGAATTTGTATGCTAATGTACAAATTCAGTTAATTAGCATACTTTTACGAGTGAAAGGAGTAAAAGAGGAGAAGTCGCGATTCTGACCTTTTTCTATTAACCAGACACCCTCCTCTCTTCTGAGCGGGGGGTGCCTGGTTTTGTCCCATTGACTAACATTATGCTCGGGTGCTCGGCCGAGCACTCGAGCAACCCCTAGTGCTCGGCCAGAGCACCCGAGCATACGAGCACAGAGGTGCTCGCTCAACACTAAGAAAGAATACAGCACTTGAATAAATCTAGCTGAATCATTGGAGCAATGAATGGGGAAATCTCTGAATACGTGTGAGATACAGGACTAGTTCACGTTTTGGTCGAAAAAAGATAGTCATGTACCATATGATAAGGATTCATTTTAATATAAATGGAAGCTTTGACACCTTCATGTCAGTCTAAATGGAAGCCTTGATACCAATGTCAACTGTCTCAGTTAACATTGATATAATGGGTCCTGTTTTTACAGAATGTGTACAATTTGACGAATCTACAGTATTTTGTAAGAGATTCTATTGACATGTAATGAGTACATTAGGTTTACATTTTTATTAACAGAAAACATAGTGTAACACATAAAATGGGTGAGTGCCATGATGCTTTCAGGAAAGGAGATTTGCTTTCCAGCATGTCAGCCCTAGGAGGTTGCTGCTAGCTAACTAGACCTGCTAATTAGATTTAGCAAATGTCACTGCAACAGGGTGAATTTCCCCAGTAACTGGAAGAGTGTAGTGTATAACAAAAAAAAAAAAAAAAAAATCAATAATCATGATAAGTCCCCCAATGGTCTTTTCTGACCTTTGAGGTACAGACCATAAAAGTAAAAAAAAGTCAAATTAAAAAAAAAAATCCCTCCTTGCAAATTGTAGTTTGTATGTAACATTACCTGAAACTGGACATTTAATAAATCAAAATTTACAGTGGATAAAGGAGAACGCAAGCTAAAAGCAAACTATATTATCAGATAAAATATAAATATAAATTTGAATACAAATCTGCTAACATCCATTTCTCATACGACCATGAGAAATCAAGTGTGACAACCTGATTTAACATGTGATTTTGGAAGCATTGACAAACGTATCCATTATTAATAGAGCTTATGTTTGATGAAGGATTACTTTAGTCTTTATAAAGCAAATGAGGATACCGATAATCACTAGGCCGAAAGAGCTGAGCTGTTCTACAGTATGTGTACAAAATTAATGTCTCCTGAATCCAAAAAATCTATTCTTAACCAGACATCCCTGAAAATGTTTACAGAAAGTGCTGCAAATGTTCACTTCCTCAGTCTTCAGATAATAGCTGTTTCTGTATGGTAAGTGAAATTACTGCTGATCGCCTCTAATAAAATTTCTAACACTTAAGAGCTTCAGTATTATTGAACAAAAAATTCCACATAAACAGGTAAAAAAAAAATAACGGCCAAAAAAATTTACATATTTTAATTAGTATTTATTTTCAGATGATCGTCTCTCCAAATGTGAAACTCCTATATTGGTAGTCAATATTAAACTACAGACATATATTTTTGCTTGTAGATTATTACTATTGCAAGCTATAAGTTCAAAGATGTTATACATAATATAAGGTAACATAAGAAGACAAATACGAAGAATAATGGTAGGCAAGCACTTTGTTTTATTCACATTGCTAGTCAGAGAAAGAAACATTGCAACTTTCCGTTCTTAGGAGTACCCATCACAGAAGAAAGCAATATTATGTTGTTACATTTCTCTCTTGAACAATTAAAGGGTTTGTCCAGAGGTGACAACTCCTGGGGTTCTAACCTGTGCCTCTTAAAGGGAAGCTGTCACCCGTTTTATGTTGCTAGGTTCTATTAGCTCCAGCGCGTGCCAATGAGTCCTGATATTCATGAGCACATGGCTCAGGAACTCATGAATATTCAGGACTCATTGGCATGCACTGGAGCTGTTCAATACAAGATTTAGCAAAATAGTTGGGTCAGTTACAGAAAAAGATCAAGCATTTTGCTAAGGGGGTCTAGCCTTAGTTAGGACACCATGAAACTGGTGACAGATTCCCTTAAACATAAAAACCCCACTCACATACAATATCATTCAGGCTGATGAGACCACCGAGGCCTGTGATTGGACACAGCGATCACGGGACCAATGCCACTACCTGGTCCTGCGGGGACCAGAAGCATCTGGGAACAGAGCTGCTGTGGGACTTACGACAGGTGAGTATTATATTAACCAGTTAGTGACAGCCAATATGCCTTTTTATGGCAGTCACTAACAAGCCTTAGGCTAGGCTGCCACTTTTTTACGGTGGTCAATTCTAGGTGCTGCACAAGTTACACATAACAGCCAGGCTCCTGTTCTAAGGGCCCAGACTGGAGGATGGATCGATCTTGACCGATTAACCACCTAGATGCGGTGGCCAATAGCATCTTAACGGTTAGAGGGAGGGAGCTCTGTCAGGCATTGGAACCCCCCCTCCGCTAGGTGCTGATGAATTAGCTTGGCAGCCAGGGGCCTAATGAAGTATAGTACTGACAGTATAATACACTGTATGGCATAAGCAGGACAGTGTATTATAGAAGTGATCAAAATATTGTCTGTTAGAATCCTCTTGCAGGACTGGTAAATGGTTAAATAAAGTGTTATTAAATTTTAAAAAATGTCCAAGGTAAAAAATGCACCTTTTTCCAGAGAAAAAAAAATATTTTTATTGGGGAAAAAAACTGCAAAAATAAAATCCCTTCCACATATTTTGTATCAATGCATCCTTAACTAGCTGTACTATACAATAATTTATCCCGCACAGTGAGCGTCATAAAAAAAGAACAAAAAACAATGCCAATTGCCGTTTTTTGCTTGTTAGACAGAAGAAAAACTAAATAAAAAAGTGATCAAAAAGTGTTATGTTCCCCAAAATGGTACCAATAGAAACTACAAGTCGTTTCACAAAAAACAAGCCCCCAGAAAAAAAAAAAAATTAAAAAAGTTAAGA
The DNA here is from genome assembly GCA_900303285.1 of Rhinella marina. Lineage (NCBI taxonomy): Eukaryota > Metazoa > Chordata > Amphibia > Anura > Bufonidae > Rhinella > Rhinella marina. Next base: position 9,545 of record ONZH01019874.1, read on the forward strand.
TTCTTGGGATGTTTTGACAACATACTTTTTTTTAAATATAATAGATTTTATTGCGCAAAAGTAGTAGAATGCAAAAAATGATTAAAAAAAAGTGTTAAATATATGTATTTGGTATCACTGCAACCGTACTGGCCCAGATAATAAAGTTATCATGCTGCAAAGTGAACATTTATAAGGTAAAAACTCAATGGCAGTATTGCAATTTTTTCCCATTCCCCCTCTTGAAAGAATTAATAAAAGTTAATCAGCAAGTTATGTGCAACTTGTGCTGCAAAACAAGCCCTCATATGGGTACGTTAATGGAAAAATAAAAAAAAGTTCTTGGAACACGATGATGAAAAAATGAAAAAAAATTGCTTGGGGTTAAGGGGCACATGTTAGGACACTAGGGATTGTCAGCGCCAAGGCTGGAAACCCTTTTAATATGGTAGTTTGGTTTATTGTACGTAACGTTTATTGAAACAGGCCCTATATCATGTACTAGTCCTTTATAGTGTGGCGTTTCAATGTTTTGTCTCCTGAACTTACTAGAACATTATAATAAGCAAAATGGCTACAGCCTGGCAGAGACCTGTGAAGCAAATAATCACTTATGTCAAAACAGCCACCCAGCTGTATCTTACCAACAACTAGGGGGTGATTCACCTATAAAGCCCACCTCACAGTTTGAGAAGCAATGCTTATTAGGTTATTGAAAGCACACATATAGATGGCTGTTTATCCATAGAGAAAGCCTGTGTACATAAAAGATTGAAAAGAGGTCTTGTCAACAGTGATGAATACATTTCTTGAAATTTTTTTTGCTGAATCGGTCAGGCGATTTGATCCAGTGCTCTAATTGCCCTGGAAAAGTTGTGGATGACATTCTGGGGTCTCCTAGAACTGTATGCAACTTTTTCAAGCTCTTTAACACTGTAGATTGTTTTTTTTGGGGTTTTTTTTGTTTTGTTTTTTTAATGGTCACATGTGTATACGCAAACACTGCCTGTGGTCATGCGATCTTCTTTTCTTATGTTTCCTATCTTCTAATCTGAAAAATAGCTGACTAGATTTTGAAAAATTTGCCTGAATTTAATGGCCAAAACATTCAGATCTGGATTTGACCTGAATTTTTGATTTTGATTAGTTTAGAATCAGTTCTCTCATCTCTACTCATCACAAGTGTTGCCATAGTTCTCCAAGTTTCATTAAACTTTATTTACAATAAACTAGACAATGATTTTATGTCACTGGAAGCCTTCAACTTATATAAAGACCTGCTATCTCCACTTACCGAAGGACTAAGTGGCCTGCATGCTATATACTTTTTGTATCTCCATAAAAAAAATTGATCCCATTTAATATCTCATGAAAAGTGTAACTTCTTAAAATTAGCTCAGTAAATTACCAGTTTTATTCTGCCTTTCCTTTATAGTTCATTAGGTATCCTAATTATTCTTTCAGCCACTTTCCCTTTTACCTAATGGGACAGAATGAGAACGTAGCTGCTCAGATGGCATGATTGAACTCTATTTGTATTGGCTTGTAACTACATCATAAACACAATAACTTTATGACGTATGTTCAATATATCCAAGTATTCTACCAGTGTGCAGAGGAAGAACATGATATTACAGACTGTTATCAAAATGGTCAAACAACACACAACCAGAACCTCATAGTAAGCTCCCTGTAAATTGATAAATTATAATAGAAGAAACATAAAATACCTTCAAGTTGGTCCCAGCAGTCTTTATGTAGCATAATTTTATACTTGTCAAAATACTCAAAAACACTACATTTAAAATATTCAGAACACATGGAAGTCATTTATCAAAATATACCCATGGAAGCCCAAACCAGTTATCCTGCCACTATTTCTATACCAAGTCCAGAAAGACTCAGCAAAACTGATCAGACTAGCGAGCATGTACACACAGTATGATCTCTTACAGCCCATGCACAAAAAAAGCCGATGATCTAAGAATATAATACATACATCATTTTCTGAGGATAATTCTTCCTAGAGAGGAAGGGGGTACCTGTGCCTACATTAACAGGATAACATCTAGATATATTGTATGCAAACAAATATTATATTAAAAGGCCATGCATGCCAGTGCTAGATGCAATTTTGGGGGGAGGAGCAGGCAGTGTTAAGTCCATTCCAAGTGGGGGTTGTGCAAACTAAATGAGACAATTGCTTATTGTCTAACCAGACTCCAGTTTTGCTTCAAGTATGATACACATCAGTAATGCAGACTCCCAGACGTCCATCTAATAGGCTCACCATCGGGATCCAACATCCTGAATAGAAATTCATCTTCTCTCCAGATTGTGGTGTGCCACTTCAAAGCGACCTCAATGCAGGCAGTAAAGCAAGGGCTCTTTATCATGAGGCCTTCAGACACTGAGCAACCCAAAGGTAAAACACACAAATTTAAAACTTCATCATCTTTTAATGTGTTCTAATTATAGTAAAATGCCAGAACAGTGTCAGGTCCCGGAAGGAATGGATTCACTATTGCATCCTGGCCCCCTCACACGGCACGTTACAACATTGAGTGCTTTTCCAAGATGCAGGACGGGACAAAAGGAGAAAATGGGGGTGAGGGCATAAACTGCCAAGAAAGCCATTATCAAGGAGTATACCATGCTGACCAAAGGATTGGGGCTTAGAGAAAATGCCTTCTGCTCCTTGTGGTACATATCAAACGGTCACACCAGTGATATAGGAACTGGACTATGAGGATTAGTATGGACAAACTCTGGATTGATGAATGTGAAGCCAGCAAATTCACTCTGGTCAATCCCAGCTAAGACCATCTGGTCTGGAGGTGTAAGGACTGCAGCAGCTCGAGTGAAGAATTTATCAAAGTTTTCACCACTCTTTCCACACTGTAGAAAAACATAAAATAAGAGAATCAGAGCCTCAGTATTACTGATGAAAAATCATTCATTATTTAAAGGGGTTGGCTGGGAATATCTAACTTTTAGCTGATGCTTCCACTCTGGAAAGAATCATATGTAACTGCTCCCTACCACTCTAGTGCTCTTGTATGACTATCTTCCAGAGCATGGCTTGTTTGTTTTCTCCCAGTCACTCTCCAAACATACTGTACTTGACATATGCCTTGGTGGTCATGTGATGAATCTCATAGTGGCTGTATCATTGTACCATTGCTTCCACTACCTGCATGTGTTTAGACTCATAGAAGCTATTACTTATACGTAAATGCTATGCATTACATGACAGTGACCTCTCTATCACTATGCTGCGACTGGTTACATTCTTCCCCATCCTGCTTTGCATGTTACAGGTTAGGTATGGGAAGCTGACATTATGAAGATAATGTTTATCATTCTTAATTTTAATGCATGTGTCATGTAAGTTTCAAAAGCCCTTTAGACGTAAACGGTACATTTTATAGAAACATAGGGAGAGATTTATCAAACTGGTGTAAAGGAAAACTGGCTTAGTTGTTCATAGCAATCAATCAGATCCCACCTTTCATTTTCCAAAGGATCTGTGAAAGATGAAAGTTGAAATCTGATTGGTTGCTATGGGCAACTAAGACCAGTTTTGATAAATCCCCCCCATATACTTTAAGAGTCTCAGCAAAAAGTTGTACAGAGACTCTTCTTTCAAATGTCTGATTTTTTAGGCTAATTTCAACATACATTGTCAGCAGGATGGTCTGACATTATTTTTTCTTATTCAAATAATAGCAAACTACTGTGTTGTGATAGGCCTAAAGCATGTGCCCCAGATCCTATCGATGGAGTAAGTTTAGAAAGGCTGTCTAGACCTGCACTCTCACTCTATACCAACTTTTGGTTAACTTACTCTGAGACAGATTTTTTACGCCACAATTGTGTCGCATTTTAAGCCACAACTCATCCCTGCTAAGCTCCACCCCTTTGTTGAGCAAATTGGAAAGAAGTGTAGAAACTCTAGTGTGTCCAATTATGCCAAAATTGACACAACCTTTTAGACAGATTCTAGACACAGGCACATCAGTAAATTTTGGCCTATATCTATTGCTATATAATGATGTCCTAGCCTCCCCCTCTATACACATATACTGTAGCTAGAGATTAGCGAAGCTCTCAAAACTTTGATTCAGCTGCATCACCGAATTTCACAATAAAATTTGCTTTGTGACGAAATACTTCCAGCCACACAACTATTCCTGCGCTTTGAGTTCCTGTGATAAAAGTGTGTTACAAATGTTTGTCATTGGACATATTTTTAAATCAAACAGCTAACGTGTATTTTAGTCAGTGACCAGAACTTCTGCATGTGTTTGACCCATCACCTCCCCGGATCCCTGGTAAAATTCTTAGCATTTGAGGCTTTAGCAAAGTTGGAGTAGGCAGAGCAGCAACATGATATGAGAGCTCCTGTCCCGTGCTTGCTCCACTCTGCCTACAGCCTTGGTGCAAGCTATTAGCAGAACAGACCAAGTGCAAGGTAGGAGCACCGTTATCATATCGCTCCGCTGCCCTGCCTGCCTCAAATGTTGTGGATTTCACCTGGAAGCCAGCGTAGATGAGGGATCAAACACCTCACAGACTAAAATACATGTTAGGCCACATCACATCACTGTTTATTTTTCTGTTCTTCTGATCTGTCAGAAGGAACTGGCTAAAAAGGAAGCCAAATATGCATAAATGAGCATAACAGATGCTTAAAATGCAGGCTCTTTTTATTTTCCTTTATTTTTCTGTTCTTCTGATAGATCAGAAGAACAGAAAAATAAACAGGGATGTGAGCCTGGCCTTAGCTGTTTGGTCTACTTACATCAGGTGGCATTAGAGACAGAGCTTGTTAAGAGCTCATCTGCATACCTTCTTCCCAGATTTCCAGAGTAGCATTGTCTATAAGACTCTTGGTGCCGTTTAAGTATATATTGTATTCCCCAAATCTTGACCTAGGCCTCTAATTTAGTTAAACCATTACTGTCTGCTCTTCACTGATGAGGGACAATTACCCCGGCATAGCTGTCTGCAGATGAGGTGATGGCTTGTTTAATATCTGAGTTATGTCTCAAGGCCTCTTAAAAGGTCAAACATTGACTTATAGGATAGCCACCTTACATCTAATGGCATTAGAGGTGGAGCTTGTTAAGAGCTCATTTACATACCTTCATCCCAGAATTTAAGAGGAGCGTGTATGGGCTATAAGACTCCTCATGGTGTTTAAAGGGGTTATCCAATCCTATAAAATGTCCCCCCATATGCTAGGCCCGCCGCTGCTGCTTCTCCCCGTGTGCAGATAAAAATGGTGTCAGGGAGGGGGGCGTCAGCCAATGGCAGGCCGGTACAGGGACAAGCCTGCCTAACATCAATCGGGGAGAAGCAGCAGCAGCAGTGGCGGTGCAGGGACCAGGAGCGGCGCAGGGAGCAGGGACCCAGATAAGTATAATCAGCGTGACGTCTGGGGGGGGGGGGCTTTTTATAGGATTGGATAACCCCTTTAAGCCCTTCTCCATATGGAGAGCCAGTGTACAAGAGTACAGATTCCAAAGCATAATAGGCACCTGAATTGAGGCATCAATTTTGCCAAGAAAAGTAAAATTAGTAATGACGCACATTTCCATTTCCATCACATTTAGAACAGGTTTTACAGATAAAGTATGTCTGAAGCTCTAGGTACACATAAAATACAAAGCAAATTAATATTTCAGGACGCTCATATGTTAGAATGTTTATTTCATTTTTATATAAATATATTTGCAAAAGATTTGAACTTACAGGACGTGGTTTGAAAGGCGGTTGGATCTCTAGACGCTCTAAACGTTCCCAGTCAATCCAGCGGAAGAATGCATGATCACGTATATCCCGCTCCCCATCACAGCCAGATCCGAGTCGCTTTAGAGGATGTTTTGTAAGCAACTATCGTAATAAAAAAAAAGCTACAGATATTAGCCGGTCTATATGTAAATGTGCTTTCCAGTCTATTCCATGAATTCTGCAGTGAATTAAACCATCACTCACAACATACAGCAAAGACATTTTCTTCCAGTTGATAAGAGCCTAATGTTGATTACAGAAACAGTTTCTTGCTTTGAATCTAAACATGGAAGATGAGAAAATACATTTCTTTGACAGAAATGTAATCTAGGCAAGAAGTGAATGATATCTCGCTGTGTAAATTGGTGTAAACTCTGAAACTGCCATCTCATTTGGACTTCAGTCTTAAAGATGTGGGCGAAACTTAATTTCCAGTAGAATAAAGAAATAGTGATTAACATATTAATAGGCATACTTTTAATATGCATAAGGTCACGTCTACATGCACTTGGAAAAATACAGACTTCCAAGCAGAATGCAGTAATGGCAAACCCAACACTATTCCAGTTGTAGATTGGAAGCGGATTTTACCCTCTGAGTTCACTGGAGCGCCAGCCCCCACCCAAAGAAACAAATTGCTCAAAATTTAATTTGGGTTCAATTTGGCTGAATTGGTTTATCGATTTGGGTCTGAATTGATATTAAACAAATTAAAAGTGGGAATTATAATTATATGTACATAGTAATATAAAAATATTTTTACCCCTTTGCATATGGACACAGCCTCTCTGGAGAGGGATTTTGGATAAGATACAGTCTGCTCCATGATGGACTGGAATAACTCATCCTCATCTTCGCCATCAAAGGGGGGCTGTTGTAACATGAAGACTTTTATTAACATACATTTACATTAACATACATTTTAATTCTTTTTCTATTATCATAAGATATAAAAGACGAATGGAATGATACAAAATAGAATAGAACACCATATTAGCTCATATTTTACAAGATTTAATGGTATCTGTCAGCAGATTTGTACCTATGAAAATGGCTGACCTGTTACATGTGCAGTTGGCACCTGAAGGCATCTGTGTTGATATGTGTCATGTTCATATGTGCCTGCATTGCTGAGAAAACTGATGTTTTAATAGATGCAAATGAGCCTCTAGGAGCAACGGGGGCGTTGCCATTACTCCTAGAGGCTCAGCTCTATCTGCAACTGCTGCACCTTCTCCACTTTGACTTTACGAGAAGTCAGGACCAGACATGATCATGTTTTCACTGCCTAGCCCTGTCAATCAAAGTTCAGAGGGTGCAGCAATTGCAGAGAGAGCAGAACCTGTTGCTCCTAGAGGCTCATTTGCATAAATTTAAACTTTTTCTCAGCAATCAACACAGATGCCTTCAGCCACACAGGTAACAGGTCAGCCACTTTCATAGGTACAGTGGGGAAAAAAAGTATTTAGTCAGCCACCAATTGTGCAAGTTCTCCCACTTAAAAACATGAGAGAGGCCTGTAATTGACATCATAGGTAAACCTCAACTATGAGAGACAAAATGAGAAAACAAATCCAGAAAATCACATTGTCTGATTTTTAAAGAATTTTTTTTGCAAATTAGGGTGGAAAATAAGTATTTGGTCACCTACAAACAAGCAAGATTTCTGGCTCTCAGACCTGTAACTTCTTCTTTAAGGCTCCTCTGTCCTCCACTCATTACCTGTAGTAATGGCACCTGTTTGAACTTGTTATCAGTATAAAAGACACCTGTCCACAACCTCAAACAGTCACACTCCAAACTCCACTATGTTGAAGACCAAAGAGCTGTTGAAGGACACCAGAAACAAAATTGTAGACCTGCACCAAGCTGGGAAGACTGAATCTGCAATAGGCAAGAAGCTTGGTGTGAAGAAATCAACTGTGGGAGCAATAATTAGAAAATGGAAGACATACAAGACCACTGATAATCTCCCTTGATCAGAGGCTCCACGCAAGATCTCACCCCGTGGGGTCAAAATGATCACAAGAACTGTGAGCAAAAATCCCAGAACCACACGGGGGGCTTGTGAATGACCTGCAGAAATCTGGGACCAACGTAACAAAGGCTACCGTCAGTAACACACTAAGCCGCCAGGGACTCAGATCCTGCAGTGCCAGACATGTCCGCATGCTTAACCCAGTACATATCCGGGCCCGTCTGAAGTTTTCTATAGAGCATTTGGATGTTCCAGAAGAGTATTGGGAGAATGTCATATGGTCAGATGAAACCAAAGTAGAACTGTTTGGTAGAAACACAACTTGTCGTGTTTGGAGGAGAGTGAATGCTGAGTTGCATCCAAAGAACACCATACCTACTGTGACGCTTTGGGGTGGCAACATCATGCTTTGGGGTTGTTTCTCTGCAAAGGGACCAGGACGACTGATCCTTGTACATGAAAGAATGAATGGGGCCATGTATCGTGAGATTTTGAGTGCAAACCTCCTTTCATCAGCAAGGGCATTGAGGATGAAACGTGGCTGGGTCTATCAGTGTGACAATGATCCAAAGCACACCGCCAGGCAACGAAGTAGTGGCTTCGTAAGAAGCATTTCAAGGTCCTGGAGTGGCCTAGCCAGTCTCCAGATCTCAAACCCATAGAAAACCTTTTGGAGGGAGTTAAAAGTCTGTGTTGCCCAGCGACAGCCCCAAAACATCACTGCTCTAGAGGAGATCTGCATGGAGGAATGGGCCAACATACCAGCAACAGTGTGTGCCAACCTTGTGAAGACTTACAGAAAACATTTGACTTCTGTCATTGCCAACAAAGGATATATAACAAAGTATTGAGATGAACTTTTGTTATTGACCAAATACTTATTTTCCACCATAATTTGCAAATAAATTCTTTAAAAATCAGACAATGTGATTTTCTGAATTAGTTTTTTTCATTTTGTCTCTCATAGTTGAGGTCTACCTATGATGTCAATTACAGGCCTCTCTCATCTTTTTAAGTGGGAGAACTTGCACAATTGGTGGCTGACTAAATACTTTTTTCCCCACTGTACATATCTGCTGACAGATGCCTGTAATTAGTGTTGAGCCAAATTGAAATAAAAAGAATTGACTTTGATCTGCATTTCAGGAAACATTTGATTCTCCTTGAATCTGAATTTCCTGGTGCTTTGTTGTAATGAATAAATTTTTCCTGAAATGGTGCTAAATAAAAACAACAAACATGCTCATCTCATCCATTTGCTTGCCAGCACCAAATTAATCAAGATGACCGTGGCGGCCTCTCTGCGAGCAAATGGTTGAGGTGACTAAACGCTGAAAGGTCTCAATGTGACTGTCAGGTGCTGCAATCAGCGTTGAACGCGGCATCTAAGGAGTTCAATGATGAGCGGGTGGCGTGATCGTCATTTTCCATCATTGCTCCCACTACATACAATGGAATGTGATTCGTGATGAAGTAATTCATAATGAATTGAATCTCTTTGTTAACTTTGGCGAAGCAGCGGAATCAAATTTTTGATAACTTCGCTCATCTCTACCTGTAATGTCTTTGATTATATTAGCCTCTTATAAAATATGAGTTATCAACTGATGATCTGAGGGCCACATGCAGCCCTCAGGTCTTCACTCTTGTCTCCTCTTTTAGATCTATGACCTGTACAGTATGCATGATATGTCACACAGAGTCATCACTGAAGGCCAGAGAGGCAAGGTTTCGGAGACTTTACTGGACACTTTACCAGATAAGTAACGCCCAGCAGAAATGGCAGCTAAACATTATATGGCACATGGGTGAATAAAACTATTTTTTGTCGGATATGCCAGCACTATCAACATTGGTATGTTTAAATTTGTTTCATTGCCACATTTCCAACTGGAGTTTGGCAACTATGGTGGTAACAAGCCTCTCCTCTAGTGAAAGAGACTGAAGAGTAATAATATGATGTAATATACTGTGGGCACTTACCTGTCCTGCAAGCATTTCATACAGTAATACCCCATAGGACCACCAATCCACTGACTTCCCATAAGGCTGATAGGCAATAATCTGAAAAAAACACACATTATTAGAAGATGAAATCAACACAAGATGCTAAGCACTGTACAGATTTGACCTAATTGACGGCTAAGATACTGTTCTACTATATCCTGTGGGATTATTAAAAAAAAGACGTGCTGTAAACCAGACCTATTCTATTACACCTGGACACAGACAATGTAACACATATCCTGTTACAATTTTAAGACTCATTAAACCAATGCTTTACTTGATGATCAATGTTATTTTATATGCAGGCAATAAGTCTTCTTTATTGGAAACATAACACTTTATGGATTTATCTCCTGAACAGCAGTTCTAACATGCTGAGACCATAACCCAGTCCACTGAAAACTGTGGTCTGGCATTACAAACATTCAAACAGTCAGAAGACCACATAGCCTTTATAGGACAGAGATCAGTGAGGTGTCTTACTTGTGTGACAACGATTGTATGAACACATTTCATTGATCAGAGGGAGAAAACATGGACGACAGCAAAGGGGATATCTATAGGGGGTGCAGAGGTTGTCTTTATGTCCAGTTTCTAATGCCTGAGGGGGCCCCTTAAGCTAAATGAACAAACACCAACAGTATGAATGGCACAAGATAGCCTTTTACAGATTTTGCATTGGGACCCAGGAACTTCAAGTGTCACCTCTGATGGCGATGTCTCTACATATGATCAGGTACAAGCTCCCTCACTAACAAGACTTTACCTGTATAGTAGTTATATACAGTGGAGAAGCATGTGTTGCCAGCACCTGGGACAAGCCAGGAATTTCACTCCATAACCAATGCAAGATAATATGGCTCCGCCATGACCATACCCATCTAGGTCCTAGTCATTAATAATGCCATTTTGATCTCCAACCAACAGCAATACAACTATCAGGGCATGATGGAAGGTGTAGTTTTGCATCGACTGGAGACACAAATTGGAGAGCATTGGTATAGAATACCCCTTGGTATGTAAAGACTCATTTACACTGTTTAAGCATCGGCCAGATAATCGCTAATAAGCGTTTGTTGGAATGATTGTAAGCGTTTTTCTGCTGGTGTAAGGGAGCCACCGATTACCTGAAGAATGGGCAAAATCCTCAGTCATTGGATAATAAGATCATTTGTACGGTCACCTAAATCATTGTTTGCCGGCAGCAGATTGTGCCATCTAAACTGTACTCTGCTGCCCATACTGTGGAGGAGATCAATGCGTGTAAATGCAGCAGTCTCCTCCACTAACGAGCAGGCAATTGTCAGGAAGGAATGCTTCCCTCCAGACAATCATCTGCTTCATTGAGCAGTGTAAAGGGGCCTTTAGTTAACAGGTGGCATAAAGAAAAGTCTCAAATATATCTAGCATGATGTGCCAAATCTACCACAAAGCATAAGCCACAGGGATGTGCTACCGACAATAACTTTTATTTAAAATTTTAAGTGACACATAAGAGATGAATTGATCGCTGAGAAAAACGTACATAGCATTACATAGGTCAATTATTGGGAAGAAGCATTCATAGGAACGTTTGTTCCTTATAAGTGTCCTGATGATCTCTCCATGTAAATGCATCCGTACATTTAAATGGCCACTTTCATAACTAGGCACATAACAAGTCTTTGAAATACTTTCTTCTAATGTATGGGTTTGTATACAAAGCCACTGTTTTTAAAGGGTTTGTAAGAACCCCAATCTCTCTTTTTTATTTCTAAAAGTTGCTATGTTATATATTATGCTATCATTCCCTTGCTAATCCAGAATTAAGAGTATTCCATGTTTTTATATTTTGTGAAGAATAGTCCCAGTGGGAAAAATTTTCCATATATTCCACAATAGAAGTGTATTTGAATCATGTGTACTGTGGTACTAGGGCCACTTGCTGGTTCTCCTGCATGGTACCTGAAGAAAAACTTGTTTTGGACTTGAATCCGTTCCTGAACCAAATCTCATTTGGACTGGTACTGCAAACTTCCCATTATCTGAATTGCCTGATTGTGCTGCTGTTTCATACAATTGGCATGCAAAAGTTCGTTCATTGCAGGTCTTCCAGTTCTGTGAGATTCCTGGGCTGTCTTGCATGCACTGCTCTTTTGAGGTCTATCCACAGACTTTCAATGATGTTCAGTTCAGAGGAAAATTAGGGCCATAGTAAAACTTTAACTTTCAGCTTGTGCCTTTTAACGTAGTCTATTGCGGATTTTGAGGTGTGTTTAGGATTGTTATCCATGTGTAGAAGCCATCCCCTTTTCAACTTTCATCTTTTTTACAATTGGTGTTTTGCTTGCTTCCAGAGTTTGCTGGACTTTCATTGAATTCAATCTTCCCTCTACTCATGAAATATTCATGGTCAAGTGCCACTGGCTGCAACACAACCCCAAAGAGTGATTGATCCACCCCCATTTTTAATTGTTGGAGAGGTGTTCTTTTCATGAAATTCTGTGTCCTTTTTTTCTTTTTCTCTTTTGGCTCTTTACAGCCAAAGAGTTCTATTTAACCTCATCGGTACACAGGGCTTGTTTCCAAAATGCATCAGGCTTTGTTTCTGTTTTAAACTTCTGACGCCAAATTTTGTGGTGAGAATGTAGGAAAGTTTTTGTTCTTATGATTCTTCCATGAAGGCCATATTTGTGCAGGTGTCTCTGAACATTAGCACAATGTACCACAAATCCAGATTCTGCTAAATCCTGAAGGTCTTTTGCAGTCAAGTGAGGTTCTGATTTACCTTTCTAGAAATCCTATGAGCAGCTAACTGCAAATTTTTTCTTGTTCTTCAAAACCTTCTCTTGACCCCCACTGTTCCTGTTAACTGACATTTCTTAATTACGTTTTGAACTGAGGAAATGGCAACCTGAAAAGGCTTTGTTATCTTCTTATAGTCTTCTCCTGTTTTGTGGGTCTTAACCATTTTCATTTTCAGAGTGTTTTTTGAGACACGGTTAGAGGAGTCTGGGTATTAATAAAGCTTTGAAACTTGCATCATCTAGTTCTCCCAGATGATTGTGAACACACCTTAACCCTAACAGGCTATTTAAGGTCTGAGACCTTGGTCAAAGTTATCTTAGTGCTCAAATCTCCTTGGGTTACCATAATTTTGCTAGTTAATCCTTTGCAGTTTTCACTCTAAAAGTGTACAAAACCAAAATAATACACTGATTTTATTGATTGATTGCTTAAAATGTTGAAACATGTGTTTCGTTTTTAACTGTATCCCTTTTGGAGATCATTTAATCTTCAACTTGCTTAACTGCTTACATTAACAGTAATTTTGACCAGGGGTGGTCAAACTTTTACATGTCACCCTATACTTTCACTAAATTGCCTTGCTGTCTTTTTATCTGCTGTTTTTCTACTTCAAGCTTAGCTTTGCTTAGTTCCTGATTCTGAACCCTGGAGTTCCTAGTTGTTTTTTCCCTCTCTATTCCTGTACAGAAACCCATGGGTCTTGTTGATGGATGAAAAGTGTCCCTCGGGGGATCTAGACCTGTACCCTGAGCCTGAAGTCTGAACTTTATTATGAACCATGTGATTTGCTGATTGAAGGTAAAGCATCCTTGAAGAATCTTAACATTTATCTCATATCTGACTCAGCTACAATCCTGATATGTGAGATGTCTCATACTACCCTGAATCCTGTTACTCCAAATTCATTTGTGGGTTGCTTGGCATGTGAACCAGACTGTATCAAGTAGTTTACAGTCAATTATATAGTGTAATTGTGAAGCAATTAAATACAATTTCCAACTTGGAATTCCCAATTCCCCATGTTTTAGTGGATACGGTAATTGATTTTTCCTTAAAGGGCCTGTCCGTATGATATATATATATATTTTTTTTTAAACAGGCAGAGAATACTCTAAAAATCTTACCTCACTATCATTCCCTTACCACTTCCTTTTCAACAATTTCCAGAATCTATGCTTCCTGGTGCCCTTTGACATACAGTAAATGACCACTCATGACCAGTTTACCACTGCGGACAATGATTGGCTAAACAGTCATTTCCTGTGAATTTCTTCTAATCCTATAAAAACCCCATAATAATTCCACCAAGTTTCTTAAAATACATCCTTTACTCACACCGATTTCCGTGGTTTCCAAGAACTTCCTGTATATTGCTGGCAGGTACTGGAGAAAGGTCAGGAGCTGCCAGAGAAGCATCTGACTTATTCATGAGCTCCTGCTCCCCACTGCTGCCTTCCCATAGAATAAAACAATCATTGGCGGATGGACAGACGGAGTGGTTAGTTCACATACAGTATAAGCAGGACTCTTTTCTGACAGCGTAAGACTCTTCTCCAGAGCATGCTGCTAGCATTAAACATTAAGTTCTCCACCACTTTTGATTCGCAGACCACTAAAATCAGGATGCCTTTCACTGCACTATGCTCTCCTCTGTGAAGGTATCATAAAGGAGAAAGGAGAAAGGAAAAATAGTTGCAGCTATATACACAGCAGGCAGTCTTTCTCTACTTTCTTCATGAATGCAAAAATTTTATCACCTCCACTTCAGCAACTCTATATACAATCATAAAGCGCAGGTAATTAGATTCTGAAGGGGTTTTTATTAGCAATCCATACAATGTAGAAGAGCCCATTGTATTATGTAATCTCATAATTAATCATAAATGTAGAACTTATTTACCAGCCATAAGAGGAAAGACAGCAATAACGCGTCTGCCTTCTTTTTTATCCTTTATAGTCTGTTTTATTACCCATGCATATTATGAGTCTTATTTAGTAAAATGGTACAAAGTCAACCTACCCTATGTATATCAGTTTTTAGCAGTACAAAGCACTGAAGCTAATGAAGTCTCAATAGCTTCTGTAGATTTCAGTATATAAATTAAACGTTCTGAGAAATCTAAAATAATATATCTCTTTTGATGATACAGTATTTTATGTTGTTAATTAATTATGGTAATCTCCTATTTATATTGAATTAAATACAACTGATGTAAAACAATGAAATACATTCAAACGCAGAAATGCCAGCTATCAGGCAAAGAAAACTTTCTATGACCTTTCTTGGCACCTCAGTTTCACATCATTAAAGAGATAAAATATGCATAGGATGCCTACAGTGATTAGGAAGCTGCAGATTCCCTGTGCATAGTCATTGATTATATTTTACCTTTTCATATCTGACTGTCAGTATGTAGTGATAACCAAAGAGATTAAGCATCTAGAAAAATGCAATTTCTAAGACCACTTCATTTCTGCTAATACATATGTACTCATTATCTTCAATACTCTTGGGATCAGTACAACACTCCTTTCCTTGGGCCTCAACGATAGGTGGTACTTGTGTGGCAGAAGAGGGTTGACAAACATGGCAAAGTCAACAAAAATGCCACAAAAATGGCAGCAATGAGGGAGAATCTTGTCTAATAATACATCTGTCCCATGAGTGTGTGTATATATATATATATATATATATATATATATATATATATATATTTATTTTTTTTATTACAAACTAGCCAGAAAACATTCATAAGAGTTCTTAAGGATATACAAGCCAGTTATAAGGAAGTGGTTTAACAAGTAGGAGTAAGTATTTAGGTGAGAAATTCTTCTATCTACACACCTCAAAAGCTGGGCAAACATTAGCCAAATGCTCATTTGGTTGTCAGTTGCTGACCTCCCTCTATGCAAGTACTGTATGCATGTATTCTAAATGTGGAAAGGTGAGGTGTGTGAGGCAGCAGCCGATCTCCCCTGTCTGGAATGTTGAAATCCAACTGCCTAGTCCTTCTCAAGAGGTCCCCATATGGACAGAGAGTCCCACTGAAATAGGCGATTTGGGCCAACATTAATGTTATGTGTATGGCAAGTTTTAGTATCCAGTCCTTTCCATTTCTTTTACAAAATGGAGATACTTATTCATTTTAAACATATTTTTACATAGCGGAAGAGGAACCATTGTGCCATCCAATGGATTTGACTTAGGGCTAAACTTAAGGGCGTTATCCTGGTGGCTCCAAGGTTTTCACTCTTCAAGCTCTATTCAGGGATCTGGACTTCACTGCAGGAAACAAACCATACCAACACCTTCTGAATTAGTCTCTGTGTGGTTGGCTGCTGACCCACAAGGGTCAATAGACACCAGTGCATAGTACCGAAGGGAAATGCACACACCAAAGTCAGGGCCGGCAGGTGTCAGTATATGGGCAGACAAATTGAACAGCATACCTTTTAGGGACTAGCAAGCTAGACAAACCTACTGCTCAGGCCCCCTCCCACTGGGGGAGGTGCCTTAAGTACCTATTTAAGGTGGCCAGCCAAAGGTTGGTGGAAATTAAGGTGCAAGCACTAAACATAAATAACACAAATACATTAAATCCATAATGCACACACAGCTATGTCTACAAGGTGATTCCACAAACTGTGGCCATAAGCAGTTTAGGAGAAATCTTACAGACAAAGGAATTTGGGGAAAATTCTTATTTCCCTCTATTCCTGTTTTTGGAGTAGAAGAGTTTGAAGTCTTAAATCCACCGGATTTGCAACTTTGCAATGCCATTGTGATTTTTGTAGTCAAAATTGGCATTTTACACCTCCCTCGCTAATTTTACTAAAAGGGGCATGAAAAGGGTGGTGTTTAGAAAAGCCATTGGCCCCAGCTCATTCATCATTATTTTTGCCAGAAACTGGCATAAATATTGACTGAATTCTACTGACTGCTGGGGGGAGCCATGTGATTTAAATGTAAATTACATGGCTCCCTCAGCAGTCAGAAGATTTCAGTCAATATCTCCTCTGGAAGTGCAGGCCCCATGAAGACCAGCGTAGCAGACATTGGTCTTAATGAATCAGAGCATTTGTCCTTCTCCCACTCTTCTCCATCTTTGGCTACAGACAACTAGGTGCACATCACCTTATACACACACTCAACAGGAAGTTCTGGAAGAGAGTCAACGTTTAAGCTTCAGGCGCACTGAAATGGCGGCAGATCAAAATGCCTCTACTGCATTAAAGGAAATGTATAACCTAAAATTTTATCTGCCTTGGAAAACTAGATAGCAACACCAGATAGCAAATAACCTTTTTAATCTTCTGTCTTTGTTTTCTGATAGAAAATTAAAAATAACATCATCAAAAATTCTTTAAGAGTCTCTGCTCTGCAGCTGACTCCATATATGGATAAGTAGTGTTGAGCGAGCATGCGAGCGGCCGAGAATGCCTACGCTCGGGTCCGCTCGGTGTTCGGCCGAACACCGAGTGTACTCGAGCACAATGCTCGAGTCTCTTCCCCGCACGTGCGGGAGAGTACTGGCATTCACTGTAATGTTGATTTGTATGCTAATGCTGCGCATTGTATGCTAATGTGCACAAATTTGTATGCTAATGCTACTCATTGTACGCTAATGCGTACAAATTTGTACGCTAATGCGTACAAATTTTTATGCTAATACTACGCATTTGTTCGCTGATGCGTACAAATTTGTATGCTAATGCTGCGCATTGTGCTCTAATGCGTACAAATTCAGTTAATTAGCATACATTTACGAGTGAAAGGAGAAGTCGCGATTCTGACCTTTTTCTATTAATCAGACACCCTCCCCTCTTCCAAGCGGGGGGTGCCTGGTTTAGTCCCATTGACTAACATTATGCTCGGGTGCTCGGCCGAGCACTCGAGCACCCCCTAGTGCTTGGCCAGAGCACCCAAGCACAGAGGTGCTCGCTCAACACTATGGATAGGGCTTAGGAGTCAACACTATGAGGATGGGGAGGGGGTAATCCAGTACTCAGGGATACACTTGTCACTGCCTAGTCTTGAACTTAGGACCTTCTGTATTGGAGGCTGGTTCTGTAACCAGTATTCTAAACAGCCAACAGTTATTAACAAGTGGATTTTCTATGACTTAATACCTGAATAAAATCTTTCCTATATATTCCAATGTACTGTTTACTACAGATACATCTCTCTCTGTATGGAGCAGTAAATTGTATGAATATTTTCTAAAAAGGATAAATTATAAAATTATAATAATCACAAGACTGTCCATTATAGAAAGAAAACAATTAAAATAATAAAATAGACTTTCCCAGGATCCTGAAAGCCAAATCTACCTAGCTATTGCACTGTTTAGGAGTGAGGAGGGGGATTTATCTTGCTAGATTTAGTATTCTGGAGTCTGTATTACAGCTCCACATGGTGGTAACCCAGCTTTACCATAACCTTGAAAGGCAAATCTGCCTAGCTATAGCACTACTTAGGAGGTGGCGGGGGGGGGGGGTGTGTAGACTTAGTATTTAATGCTTCCTATCAGGGACGGATTAGCCATAGACCTTACAGGGAAATGTCCTAGTGGACCAATGCCCAGGGGGCTGTCTGAGCCCTCCTCGCGGCCAGCCAGTAGAAGTTTTTGGGGATGTATTTTGTGCTGCTGACAGTATTTTGTGATGGACTGTGGTATTTTCCTCTGTTGGGGTGGTATAATGTGCCACAATATTGTATTGCTGGCCCCGCCTTCCATCAACTTGGACCCGACTAAAAAACGGGACCACATTTAGTATTTTTTCCAGGGCCACTTTAAGTTCCCAGTCCGCCCCTGCTTCCTATTATAGCTATTCATGATGTGTTACCCAGCTTTACCCAGGACCCTGAATACAAAATCTGTCTAGCTATGTTACAGCATGGAGGATTTATCAGGATTTGTAGGATTCTTAGGCTACTTTCACGCTAGCGTTTTTGCTGGAAATTACAGTGGCTTGGCTCATTAGAAACCGGGCTTGTATGAGTAAAATCAAGGTTGCTATGTTATTATGTTACTAAGGTTCACATTATAAAGCATAATCTATATAACATGGAATGACAGCTGCAATGTTTTGTTGAATTCTCACTATAAAGTCTTAAAGGGAATGTACCTTTATCTGTTTACTAATTAAAAGTAGATATTGATAAGCATTCTTTTTCCTAACCTGTATCTATTTTTATTGTAGAATTTTGTATTCTCTTTTCTGAACATGATCATGAGTTCAACCCAGGGGCAGACACAGACAGCAGAAGGCCCATGTGCAAAGATTGTGCCTGGGCCCCCCACCCCCATGCTATATTCTCAACTTAACCTATATCCCTCCTAACATTACATACAGCAATACAAAACATATAGGGTGAGGCTACTTTGACACCTGAAGCACTACGTTCCGGCAGGACCCAAACCACAGCATGCAGCAGTTTGTGTCCCGCTGATTCAGCATTTTTGCCAGATTGTGGCCGGATCTCTCCCAGACCCCACTGTAGTTAATGGGGCCGGCGGACATTCTGCATCCAGCAGTGCCGGAGCCGGGGAATTTCAGCAGGCTGTTTTCTGCTAGAACAGACTGTCAGAATCACTAACTCAGATGTGAAGGTAGCCTGATACAGCGCCACATACCTCTTACATCCAGTGATGTCTCCTCTGATGTAGACGTTCTCTTTCCTCATCTTCTCCTTTCAGACCGACCTCCATGATGATTTCTTTCAGCCATCTCTTCTCTCTGCGGAGTTTGACAGACAGACATCTTAGTTTCCAACTTATCCATCATCTTCTCACCTTCTGAACACCCCATCCTGCCACCTCTAATACTGAGACGCTGTGCTCCCCAAAACTATACTGCAGAAACTATTAGTACCACACAGATAGCGCCCGCTTCAATAATTATTGGCACAGAGTGCCCTAAAAAATAGCTGCACCCAGGAAACTGTGTCCCCGGCCCTAATGGTGCAAACATAAAGTCCCCCAAAAATAATGATACAACAAATGCCCTGTTGTGTGGCAGTAAAAAATACCTCCTCTTAGTGCCCCAGTAGAGCTAATGTCCCTTTAGTGCCCTCATAATGTGTGCCAATGCCCCTATTGTGTGCCCAAAAAATCCTCTTAGTGGCCCCAATTAAGTTAAGGTCCCCGTAGTTCCCCATAATTTGCACCAGTAAAGAATACTCCTATAAAGTGCCCCTAGTAGATGCCCCCCATAGTGCTCCTCCCTGTCCCATGGTGCCTAACATGATGTGCCAGTATAAAATGCCCCTATAGAGTGCCCCAAGTAGATGCCCCGATAATGCTCCTCTCCGCCCTCCCCCATAGTGCCCTCATAATGTGTGCAAGTATAAAATGCCCCTATAGTACTCATCACCACCCCCACATTGCACATATGCCTCTATGTAATGCCCTCCAGTAGACGCCCTCATAGTGCTCCTCTCCCTCCATGTGTGCCAGTATATAATTCCCCCTAGTAGATGCCCCCATAGTGCTCCCCCATCTGTGCCAGTATATAATGCCCCCTTGTAAATGCCCCCATAGTGCCAGTATATAATGCCCCCTAGTAGATGCCCCCATAGTTCTTCCTCCATCTGTGCCAGTATATAATGCTCCCTAGTAGATGCCCCCATAGTGCTCCCCTCATAGTGCCAGTATAAAATGTCCCCTTGTAGATGCCCCCATAGTTCTCCCTCCATCTGTGCCATTATATAATGCCCCCTTGTAGATGCCCCCATAGTGCCAGTATATAATGCCCCCTTGTAGATGCCCCCATAGTGCTCCCTCCATCTGTGCCAGTATATAATGCCCCTTTGTAGATGCCCCCATAGTGCTCCTCTCCCCCATGTGTGCCAGTATAATACCCCGATAGTGCTCCTTTCCCCCATGTGTGCCAGTAAAATGCCCCCTAATAGATAAAAATGCCCTCTCCATACTGGGCAAAAGCGTAGCGTTAATTTAAAAAAAAAAAAAATACATATTCTTACCTCTATGAGCCTGTCAGCGATGCGATGCAGGCCTCTTCCGGGCTGTGTCCCGCGCTGTTCGGCTCAGGCGGCGCAATGACGTCATCGCGCCGACTGAGTCGGCCTCTGATAGGCAGCAGGCACTAGGCCTGCAGCCTATCAGAGAAACGGGTAAGGGAAACGCCTCTCCCCTGCCTGGCCACAGCAGTCATCTGTATCACTGTCCTGAGGACGGCGATACAGATGAATATGGAGATGAGCGCTTCCACTATGGAAGCGCTCATCTCTCCCTGCCGCAACCTCCCATGGACCCCCCCTGTGCAGCCGAACCGGCTGCACAGGCGTATGTCCGCCCCTGATTAAACCATCTTGCATGAGCTGCTGTTAACAGCATTCAGGGAAATTCTTTACAATAACCACATGGGCCATGGGAACATAAGTCTGGAGATGACACATTAGTTTTTACTGGAGAGTGTTGTGGACATGTTCTGTGTCCTGGAGAGGTAATTTTGTATGTAGCGGGAGAAGATAAGCTGCGACCATCAACTATTTTAAATGGTGGATCCTGTATTATCAATTTATACATGTTACTTGTTATTGTAATCCTGTCTGTGAAATTAATCAGAGTGCCGACTGCTGAGAAGTAATCTCTACAGAACAGGAAATGTCAGTCTCAGTAATCAATGTGAAAACTTCAAGATTTCAGGATTTTTTTTTTGTCTGAGCCTGTCTGCAGCTGCATTTCCCTTCTTCTCCACACCCTGTCATCTCCCCATATACTTCTATGTAATCTGATTCTTCAGTAAGTAGGCAGCCCTTCTGATAGTTATTAAAGGAAGAGAACTAGAGAAGGAGTCTGATAAGAGGAGAAGGAAGCATCATTTTTTTCTGATGGGGACTGTAAACTTTGCATCTGCTAATTGCACAGAACCACATTTTCTTTGGGAGAGACATGGGATTCCTGAGCCCGAGATTCTAAGGCTGTGGTAATTCACGTGTGCACTGAGATTAAAGGTAGTCTCATCGCTAAACACTACCCTGTCAGCGAATTCATCCCTTTCCATTTGGCCCTGCAAGTCAATGCAAAAGTTGCGGCACATCGATTTGTTGTCTGGTTTCAGCTCTAAAAAAATGTGTAACTTGTATGGCTTGCAACGCAGATGTTTTCAAAAGATGCACCATTCCATGGTTTGTAGCACTAGTAGTTCAATACTACTCAGCCTGGTTGACTCTAGGACTATGATCGTACACAGCTCAAATTCTATTCACTGTCTCTTCCAAAGTCTTTAGGTGGCCTGGACTTTTTCCCATTACATAAACAGCCAGTGGGTTTGAATTGCTTAACCCAGTGCAAAATGTAATTTTTATGCAAAGCATATTTACTGAATTTCTTCTGAAAATTTTGCTGTACTGTCACAATTGACCCTGTTCTTGTAAATTCCAACACACATAAAGCTTTTTTCTTGCTGCGATGTCGCCATCCTAAACCCTTTGTGTAGAGACTTAAAGACTCCTTGTACTTTTACACAATTACAGTGGGGAAAAAAAGTATTTAGTCAGCCACCAATTGTGCAAGTTCTCCCACTTAAAAAGATGAGAGAGGCCTGTAATTGACATCATAGGTAAACCTCAACTATGAGAGACAAAATGAGAAAACAAATCCAGAAAATCACATTGTCTGATTTTTAAAGGCTTTTTTTGCAAATTAGGGTGGAAAATAAGTATTTGGTCACCTACAAACAAGCAAGATTTCTGGCTCTCACAGACCTGTAACTTTTTCTTTAAGAGGCTCCTCTGTCCTCCACTCATTACCTGTAGTAATGGCACCTGTCTGAACGTGTTATCAGTATAAAAGACACCTGTCCACAACCTCAAACAGTCACACTCCAAACTCCACTATGGTGAAGAACAAAGAGCTGTTGAAGGACACCAGAAACAAAATTGTAGACCTGCACCAGGCTGGGAAGACTGGATCTGCAATAGGCAAACAGCTTGGTGTGAAGAAATCAACTGTGGGAGCAATAATTAGAAAATGGAAGACATACAAGACCACTGATAATCTCCCTCAATCAGGGGCTCCATGCAAGATCTCACCCCGTGGGGTCAAAATGATCACAAGAACTGTGAGAAAAAAATCACAGAACCACATAGGGGGGACCTTGTGAATGACCTGCAGAAAGCTGGGACCAATGTAACAAAGGCTACCGTCAGTAACACACTACGCCACCAGGGACTGAGATCCTGCAGTGTCAGACGTGTCCCCCTGTTTAAGCCAGTACATATCCGGGCGCGTCTGAAGTTTGCTATAGAGCATTTGGATGTTCCAGAAGAGTATTGGGAGAATGTCATATGGTCAAATGAAACCAAAGTAGAACTGTTTGGTAGAAACACAACTCGTCGTGTTTGGAGGAGAGTGAATGCTGAGTTGCATCCAAAGAACACCATACCTACTGTGACGCATGGGGGTGGCAACATCATGCTTTGGGGCTGTTTCTCTGCAAAGGGACCAGGACGACTGATCCATGTACATAAAAGAATCAATGGGGCCATGTATCGTGAGATTTTGAGTGCAAACCTCCTTCCATCAGCAAGGGCATGGGTCTTTTAGCATGACAATTATCCCAAGCACACTGCCAGGGGCTTCGTAAGAAGCATTTAAAGGTCCTGGAGTGGCCTAGCCAGTCTCCAGATTTAAACCCTATAGAAAACATTTGGAGGGAGTTAAAAGTCCGTGTTGCCCAGCGACAGCCCCAAAACATCACTGCTCTAGAGGAGATCTGTATGGAAGAATGGGCCAACATATTAGCAACAGTGTGTGCCAACCTTGTGAAGACTTACAGAAAACGTTTGACCTCTGTCATTGCCAACAAAGGGTATATAACAAAGTATTCTGTCACTCATAGTTGAGGTCTACATATGATGTCAATTACAGGCCTCTCTCATCTTTTTAAGTGGGAGAACTTGCACAATTGGTGGCTGACTAAATACTTTTTTTCCCCACTGTAATTGTGTAAAAGTACAAGGAGTCTTTAAGTCTCTACACAAAGGGTTTAGGATGGCGACATCGCAGCAAGAAAAAAGCTTTATGTGTGTTGGAATTTACAAGAACAGGGTCAATTGTGACAGTACAGCAAAATTTTCAGAAGAAATTCAGTAAATATGCTTTGCATAAAAATTACATTTTGCACTGGGTTAAGCAATTCAAACCCACTGGCTGTTTATGTAATGGGAAAAAGTCCAGGCCACCTAAAGACTTCGGAAGAGACAGTGAATAGGATTTGAGCTGTGTACGATCATAGTCCTAGAGTCAACCAGGCTGAGTAGTATTGAACTACTAGTGCTACAAACCATGGAATGGTCAATTTCTCAATAAGTCCAACTATTATTGAAAGTTCCTAAATGAACCACTCCTAAATTAAATATTTACCACATAGACACAATGGAGTCTCTTACGGTTCCAATACTACAATGATACTTTATTAATATATTCTATTAAAAACATTTTACAGCCCAAACATTTCATAGCTATTAGCTAAGGATACTGCTTAACAATAAAAGGTGTCTCTAACTGCCGGTATGGGTATATACAGTTATAACTGACAGTGCATACTCCATTTATACCCTCATTACATCACGAGTAAAATTGCACCATGGAAGAGACTGATAATTACCCAGCTTAAATGACACAATGTGACTCACCCAATACCAGCAGCAGACACCTCACCTCCTCGACGCGCGTTTCGCGTATCGCTTCCTCAGGAGAAGATATCGGCAGGGCTCTGCTTACTGCTATTTAAAATACCGCTGGCCAATCAATATTGTGGAATCTGATCACGTGGGGAGAGTTCCGGCTATTGGGATCCTTAGCGCTTCCACCTGTGCTCGATACCCTCATAATATCCGCTTCCGCCCGATGCCTGAAGCCAGGGTAGGTGAGGGCAAACAGGACGGACGTAAGTCCGTCATGCTGACGTCACCACCCCGTCACTTCCCCGGCAACCGGCCGAAGCGTCCAGGTTCGATCAACAGGTTAAGCGCTTCCCCATAGCCCGGATGTAGGAGGAAATATATTTAAAAAGGAGTCACCTTATATCTTCCCTACTGAATTGCCTTGGTGCAATTTTACATAACACAACCGAGTAAACAAATACATCAATGAATAAGTCTACAACCTATATAAATTTAAATATCACGATAATAATTTATATTGCCATATCAATTTGTCCTTCGTGAATAAATGTTAAAATATATAAACCCCAATAAATAATATTCAATAATACCAATAAGTGACACAATAACCCCCACATATATAAATCAACTCCATAAAAATAATTCATGATTATAAAGTGAAAGTGCAATACGTCAAATACATGATGAAAAAATACCGTACATCATTCTCATACTAAAAAGTGCTAAAAAATACTATAACAAAAGTGAATCAGCTACAACATAAAATCCAAAATACTATAATAATTCATACATAAATAAATTAATTCAAAACCAATAGAATATATTAATAAAGTATCATTGTAGTATTGGAACCGTAAGAGACTCCATTGTGTCTATGTGGTAAACCATGGAATGGTGCATCTTTTGAAAACATCTGCGATGCAAGCCATACAGGTTACACATTTTTTGGTGGCTGACTAAAATACTTTTTTTCCCCACTGTACATTTCATTTAAGAGAGAATGGTGTAACTAGCAAATTTCTAAATCATGTCATTTAAAAATATGCCTGCCTCCAGCTGAAAAAAAGCTATAAAGTCATGGCCACTAGGAGTCACTTACACCAAAGCTGCAGTCCACTGTCAGGAAAGATTCATCCCTGGTAACAGAGACTCAGAAGATGGCTGAGAGGAAGTGGTGGTGGGTGAGAGCTAGCTGAGATTGGGAGGCTGATAAAACTGCCTCTACACAGCTTCTGAACATCAGAGGAGCCTTCTGCTTTACCCCTTGATTTATCCTTCCTTGTTAGCTTTTTGAGCTCACTAGAAGAAAACATAGCGGGAAGTAAAGTCACTGCATACAGTACTGGGAGAAAGGAGATGTCTCCTGCTTCTGAGCAAAATGCATCTAGCTGTGCAGCTGAAACAGGGAATAATATGGCTGTAAGAGACTTTAAACATAATCTTTCCTCCACAGTTATAATTGTAAAATTATGTCATTATGCAAAGCTTTAAACTAACCTGGACACAAAGGAGCCAATTCATGAAAAATGTCCAAAAAATTTAATTTACTGCCTATAGCAACTAATTAAAGCATAGCTTTCATTTTTCAAGAACAGAGATTTTTTTATGTGACTGCAAGCCTTTACTTTGGCACCCTCCTTTTTGAATCACCCTGTATGCACTCATACGCACATCATATATTTTATGATCACCACTACAAGGTGAGCAAATTTCCCACCAGTACTATTAATCAACCTGAAATTTCTGCTGTAAAAAATCTACACATCTTCACAATTGTTTGCCTTTGGCCTATATACTCAGCAAATATAGGATATAAAGCAAAACAGCTGTTATTATGCTCAGCAAATATATTCAAGAAAGCAAAACAACGTTTCAGCAACGTTTTTACCAAACTAATGATTTTACCTCTTCAATGCACCGTGATGCAACTGCATGTCATTAATTGCTACACATAAAAGCACAATGATATACAGTTCCAGTATGTCATAATGACTGTGTGGGAACAGGAGCCATTCCTGTGCAATTAATGGCAGGAGACCTGTGCTGGCTCCTGCTATAACAGCCGGGATCAGAGAAAACAGACAAGCAGTAATGCTTTGGAAAATTAGATATTCCAAAGAATTATGTACGATTCAAATCTACTAGTGGAAAAACAGGCAAAGTCAGATTTAATAGTAAAACAACTATGTTTCAGTTCATCAATGCTTCCAGGATGCTTTGCCTGCAGTCCTCTTAAGGTCATGCTATTACATCACAATTAGGGATGAGCGAACCGAACCGTAACGAACCAGATTCGTTACGAACTTTCCCAAAAGTTCGGTTCGCTACCGAACCGAATTTTGACAAAGTTCGTAACGAATCTGGTTAAAATAACGGAGACGCAAAATATACGCATATTTATTGAGAATGTACGCTAATGCGTACGTATTCCATTAAGTAGCGTACTTTTAACAACGCTACACTGTATGTTCGTTACTTGAGTAGGAATGTTCGCAGACGCAGTATATGAGTACGCTAATGCGTACATATTCAGTTAAGTAGCGTACCTTTGACAACGCTAGACTGTATGTTCGTTACTTGTGTAGGAATGTTCGTGGACGCAGTGCATGCGTACGCTAATGCGTACATATTCATTTAGTTAAGTAGCGTACCTTTGACAACGCTAGACTGTATGTTCGTTATTTGTGCGGGAATGTTCGCATTAGCGTACGCATTAGTGTAGATTCTCAAATATGCGTAGATTTTGTGTCGCCGTTGTTGAAGTCACTTGGATTTTTTCCACTTTTTTCATTGTAATAGCAACTGCAAGTAAACGAAACTGTACCCTATCTGACTCCCATTATTGTAGAAGCAATTATTCAGCCGTTATAGCCAGGTTCGTTTTAGGTTCGGTTCGTACGAATCCGAACTTCAAGAAAGTTCGCCGAAGCGAACCGAACCGAACTTTTCAAAAGTTCGCTCATCCCTAATCACAATAGGTCTCACTGCATGTTCTATTCTGGACTGTATTTGTGCTCCAGACTTGTTCATTAAAGTCAATGGGAATGTGAGAAAAATGGACAGAAGACAGAGAACATTCAAGAGCTATCACTTTTTTATCCATCTGATGCCAACACAAACAACACAAAAAAACGAGAACCCTGTAAACCATTTTTATGTGAACAAGAAAAACAGATGACAAGTGGAAGGAAAAACGTACACAAACACCACACAGACATTGATACAAATACATCCATGAGAGTAAGGCCTTGGGTATAGTATTGTGTAGACACAATGTCATCAACTATATTTATTGGAACAGGAAAAAATAACTGATAAAACAAAGCAAAAGAAGTCAACAGCAGAGTGAAACTTGCATTAGGATACTAAATTGATTCATGCACTAATGTTTCCAATGTTGGTACAGGGTGTAAGAAAGGCATTATTCAGTGCATATTGAGTACATGAAAGAGGTGACATGACGGATCCCCTCAACAGTGTGAGGATCCAGCTATCTACCTGGTTTTCAGCAGTGTTTGCTTCAGAGTTATGGATTAAAGGGAGTCTGTCACCTAGTCTGAGCGTTTTAGACCGCTCAGATTGTGTTATAGAACATTTGTGCCCATTTAAATAGTACCTCTCTTGTGTCTGCCCCACGTAGAGATCCTGAAAAAGTACTTTATAAAGTTATGCAAATTAGCTGTTGCAAGTGCCCAGGGGCAGAGTTACATCCGCAAGTGCCCAGGCCCCTTAGCTATATGCCGAGATAACCGTTCCCCTTGCAGTCCTCTGGCCCGCCCCCCTCTCCAACTGCATCCACCTCATCTGGCTTGGAGTTTATCACGAGTGCCGGTCACCGCCAGGCCTGCACATGTGCACTGTTAAGATCAGTGCCTTCGCCCATAGTGTGCATGGGCGGGCTTGGCGGTGACTGGCACTCGCGAGAAACTCGAAGCCAGAGGAGAAGGATGCAGTAGGAGAGGAGGGCGGGCCAGAGGACTGCAAGGGAAATGGTTGCAGCCAATCAGCGTGTGGGGAGGTACTGGCATTCACTGTAATGCCGTAACTATGTTGGCTACTGGCATTAAAGTGATTGGCTGGCCGGAACACGTCATCTGGTGCTATAAAGCAACCGATGACACGTGGTTCGGCTCAGTCTTTGTCAGGCAGAGCTGCTGCAAGGAGGGACAGGTAGCATAAAGATAGGATTTGGCTAGGCAGGTTTAGATTTTATTTTCAAAAGACCCAAAAGTCCTTTTAAGGACTATTGTTTTATCTGCCTGAAACATGTATTATTTTTTTGGCTAAATTTGTGCAAAATTGGCTGACAATAACACCACCTGAGCTGCGTCTGCTGTATAACGATTGGGAATCCTAAATACCTGTGACATCCAGTGTATTTTTTTCTGCCGCTAATCAAGGCAACATTACCTGCGCTGCGTCTGCTGTATAACGTTTGAACATCCTAAATACCTGTGACATACAGTGTATTATTTTCTGACGCTAATCAACATGACATTACCTGCGCTGCATCTGCTGTATAACGTTTGTGCATCCTAAATACCTGTGACATCCAGTGTATTTTTTTCTGGCGCAAATCAAGGCGACATTATCTGCACTGCGTCTGCTGTACGTTTGTGCGTCCTAAATACCTGTGACATACAGTGTATTTTTTTCTGCTGTTAGTGACGGCGATATTCCCTGCGCTAGTTCTGCTGTATAACGTTTGAACATCCTAAATACCTGTGACATCCAGTGTATTTTTTTCTGCCGCTAATCAAGGCGACATTACCTGCGCTGTGTCTGCTGTATAACGTTTTAACATCCTAAATACCTGTGACATCCAGTGAATTTTTTTCTGGCGCTAATCAAGGCGACATTACCTGCGCTACGTCTGCTGTATAACGTTTGAACATTCTAAATACCTGTGACATCCAGTGTATTATTTTCTGCCGCTAATCAAGGCGACATTACCTGCGCTGCGTCTGCTGTATAACGTTTGTGCATCCTAAATACCTGTGACATCCAGTGAATTTTTTTCTGGCGCTAATCAAGGTGACATTACCTGTGCTGTGTCTGCTGTATAACGTTTGTGCATCCTAAATACCTGTGACATACAGTGTATTTTTTTCTGCTGTTAGTGACGGCGATATTCCCTGCGCTAGTTCTGCTGTATAACGTTTGAACATCCTAAATACCTGTGACATCCAGTGTATTTTTTTCTGCCGCTAATCAAGGCGTCATTACCTGCGCTGCGTCTGCTGTATAACGTTTTAGCATCCTAAATACCTGTGACATTCAGTGAAACTTTTTTCTGCCGCTAATCAAGGCGACATTACCTTCGCTGCGTCTGCTGTATAACGTTTGCGCATTCTAAATATTTGTGACATTCAGTGAAAATGTTCCTGCTGTTGGTGACAGCGACATTACCTGTGCTGCTTCTGCAGTATAACGTTTGCGCATTCTAAATATTTGTGACATTCAGTGAAATTTTTTCTGCTGTTGGTGACCGCGACATTACCTGCGCTGCGTCTGCTGTATAACGTTTGCGCATTCTAAATATTTGTGACATTCGGTGAAATTTATTTGCTCATACACTTAAACAATCTGTGCTACTATACTTGTGACATATGTACCACTTAATATGCGCAAGGCGAGCAGTAAGGGACAGTGAAGTGGGCGTGCTGCTGATGGTGCACGCAGAGGCCATTGCTCTGGGCGCGGTGAAACTGTGCCTGCTGGCAGAGCACAAGAAACAAAGTCATCCACAATTCCTAGCTTCATGTCCCAGTTTGCAGGGCGGCGCAAGACACCACTCTTGACGCCACACCAGTGTGACCAGGTAAGGTAGTCGGTTGGATTGCAGCAGATAATGCTTCCAGTCGGTTAAGCACCACACTCTCTTCCGCAAAGTCCAGTCTCAGTAGCCAAGAGTCTGGTTAACAGAATCCTCACCCTGATCCTCCTTCCTCACACCATGCAGAGTCTGGGCAAACAAGTGATCCCACACTCGGATATTCCGAGGAGCTCCTTCAAGCTATTGCTTGATTTGGGCCTCTCGCCAAGCCTGCTTGAAGAGGGACATGAGGAGATGTTCTGCCCTGATTCCCAAACTCATGAGCATCCACAGAAGAAGATGACGGTGGGGAATGGCAATTAGTGTCTCACGAGGTGAATGATGATGATGATGAGACACAGTTGCCAATAAGTCAACGGCAATTAGTGTCTCAAGAGGTTGATGATGAGGATGAGACACAGTTGTCAATAAGTGAGGTTCTTGTTAGGTCAACATGTCAGGAGGAGGACCAGAGTGAGGAAGTGGAAGAGGAGGTGTTGGACGATGAAATCGCTGACCCAACCTGGAAAGGTGGCAAGCCGAGCCAGGACAGCAGTACAGAGGGGGAGGGATCATCCGCAGCACCGCAACAGGCTGGAAGAGGCAGTGGGGTGGCAAAAGGGAGAAGGCAGGCCACACCAAACAGGCCCGCAACTGTTCCCTGGAGCACCCCCTTGCGGCAATCTCCCTTGCCAAGGGGTAGGTGTTCCGCAGTCTGGCGCTTTTTTTGAGGAAAGTGCGGACGATAAAAGAATTGTCATTTGCAACCTGTGCCGTACCAAAATGAGCAGGGGCGTGAACACTAGCAACCTGACCACCACCAGCATGATCCGCCACATGGCAGTAAAGCACCCTAATAGGTGGGCTGAACGCCTGGGTCCACAATCGGTGTCTGAGGGTCACACCACCGCCTCCTCTTCCCCTGTGTTACGTGCTGGCCCACCTTGCACCTGGACCTTCGCAAGCACCATCAGCGAGCACATCCACTTCTGTGTCCCAGCGCAGCGTACAGATGTCCTTATCCCAGGCCTTTGAATGAAAGAGCAAATACTCAGCCATCCACCCACAGGGCATAGCACTAAATGTGCAACTTTCAAAATTGCTGGCCCTGGAAATGTTGCAGTTTAGGTTTGTGGACACTGAGGCTTTTCGCAGCCTGAGGCTGTCCCTCGTTACTCAGTCCACCCCGCCTTATACCAGCATGTGTCCCGTAACATAATCCTTGCCCTAACCAACGCAGTTACTGGGAAGGTCCACTGACACATGGACAAGTGCTTTTGGCCAGGGATGCTACATTTCCCTGACGGCACACTGGGTGAACGTTGTGGAGGCTGGGAGCAAGTCGTACCCGGGGATGGCACAGGTGTTACCGACGCCAAGGATTGCGGGCCCTACTTCCATCCGGATTTCCGCCACCACCTACATTAGCGGCTGCAAACCCTGCTTCTCCTCCTCCACCTCCTCCTCCACTTTCACCTCAGAATTCTCATCTTGAAGCACAAGTCAGCCATCAGTCAGTAGCTGGAAGCAGTGTAGCACTGCAGTTGGGAAGCGGAAACAGGTGTGTGCTGAAACTTATTTGCTTAGGTGACAAACAGCACTCCACCGCAGAGCTGTGGCAGGGTATAAGGGACCAGGCTGAGCTGTGGCTCTCGCCACTCAATCTACAACCAGGCATGGTTGTGTCTGATAATAGCCGCAACTTGGTGGCAGCTTTGAAGCTCGGAAAGCTCACTCACATACCATGCCTGGCCCACGTGTTCAACTTAGTGGTTCAGCGGTTTCTCAAAACCTACCCTAATTTGCCTGAGCTACTGGTGAAGGTGCACCACTTGTGTGCCCATTTTCAAAAGTCACCTACAGCTTCCGCCGGTCTGGCAATGCTGCAGCAGCGCTTGCGGTTGCCAGCTCACCAACTGTGCGACCTGAGCACATGCTGGAACTCCACTTTCCACATGTTGGCCAGGCTTTGTGAGCAGCAGAGGGCAGTAGTGGAATACCAGCTGCAACACGGTCGTCGCCTTTCCAGTCCGCTTCCACTCTTCACAAGCGAGTGGGCATGGATGTCTGAGCTCTGTGAGGTTTTATGCAACTTTGATGGATCTACACAGATGGTGAGCGGCGATAGCGCTATTATCAGCGTAACCATCCCACTCCTGTGTCTACTGAAACGCTCGCTGCTCACAATAAAGGCAAACGCTTTGCATGTGGAAGAGGTGGAAATGGGGACACTACACAGGGTGATAGCCGGACCACCCTCGGTTCATCTTCTCAGCGTGAATTAGAGGAGGAGGAGCATGGTTGCCCCGCTACAGAGGGTAGTACCTATAGCAGGTTTACTCCATCTCTTCGGCATGGATGGGCCAAAGAGGAGGAGGAGGAGGAAGAGGATGAGGAAATTAAGAGTCATCCTCCTGGTGAGGAGAGCGAAGCCTTGTCTGTTGGTACTCTGGCACACATGGCTGACTTTATACTATGCTGCCTTTCCAGTGACCCTCGCTTTATATGTATTTTAGCCAACACTGATTACTGGTTGTTCACCTTTCATGACCCCTGTTACAAAGATAACTTTTAATCTCTTATTCCTGTGGTGGAGAGGACTAGCAAAATGGTGCAATACCAGAAGGCCCTTGTGGAAAAATTGCTCCAACAATTTCCAGCTGACAACGCTGGCAGCAGAGTATGTAGTTCCATGGGCGACCGAGGAGGAAGGACTTTTGGAAGATGGTAAAGGAGTACCTAGCTGACTGTGTCAACGTCCTCAGCGATCCCTCTGTGCTGTATAATTATTCAGTGTCTAAGCTGGACACGTGGCACGAACTGGTGCTGGCCTGCCCTGCCACCAGCGTTTTGTCAGAGCAAGTATTTAGTGCCTCTGGGGGCATAGTAACTGATAAGCGCATCCGCCAGTCAACTGAAAATGCTGACAGGTTGACGCTTATCAAAATGAACAAGGTATGGATTGCCCTTGACTTCGCTACCCCACCAGAGGAAAGCGGCTGAACATAAAGGAACTTTAAATGTGGCTTTTAGGGTGTATTGAATACACTGTATTCCCATGCACCCCTTCCTCTTCCTCTTCTCGTCCTTTTCCTCCATCATATCAAACTGCTTATTAGGCTGCCCTCACCCCTAATTTTTTAGAGGGTCACCAGCAGGCCCTCACCCATAATTTTTTAGAGGGTCACCAGCAGGCCCTCACCCCTAATTTTTAGAGGGTCACCAGCAGGCCTTCACCCATAATTTTTTAGAGGGTCACCAGCAGGCCCTCACCCCTAATTTTAAGAGGGTCACCAGCAGGCCCTCACCCATAATTTTTTAGAGGGTCACCAGCAGGCCCTCACCCCTAATTTTTAAGAAGGTTCGCAAGCAGGCCCTCACCCCTAATTTTTTAGAGGGGCACCAGCAGGCCCTCGCCCATAATGTTTTAGAGGGTCACCAGCAGGCCCTCACCCCTAATTTTTTAGATGGTCAGATCAGCAGCAGGCACTCGTCCCTAATGTTTCAGAGGGTCAGCTGAGCAGCAGACCCTCGCCCCTAATGTTTTAGATGGTCAGATCAGCAGCAGGCACTCACCCCTAATGTTTTAGATGGTCAGATCAGCAGCAGGCCCTCACCCCTAATCTTTTAGATGGTCAGATCAGCAGCAGGCACTCGCCCCTAGTGTTTTACATGGTCAGCTCAGCAGCAGGCCCTCGCCCCTAATGTTTTAGAGGGTCACCAGCTGCCCCTTGCTCCCAATGTTTTTGAGTGTCACCAGCAGGCCATCAATCATAATTTTTCAAGGGTGTATCTGATGCCTTCCTTTATGTGTAATAAAGGGTGTATTGGAGTGCCTGTTCCTTGTAATTTTTGGCAGCCCTTTCATAGGCTTTATGAGTGAAGGAGTCTCACGACATGAACAATTGTACCACAATGTGAATGAGGCCCTCATTTATGTGATATAAAGGTTGTATCGGAGTGCCTTTTCCTTGTAATTTTTGGCAGCACTTGCACTTTATATACAAGAAAATATATAGAAAAGAATACCATTTCAGTGGTGTTTTCATCATTTTCTGACCTTTTTGCTGTGAACCAGACACCCTCTCCTCTTCAGAGCAGGGGGTGCCTGGTTTAGTGCTCTGGTTTAGTGCTCTGGTTCTCCCATTGACTTCCATTGTGCTCGGGTGCTCTGTAGAGCACTAGAGCATCACCAAGTGTTCTACCAGAGCACTTTGGTGCTCGATCAACACTATATATTATAGGCAGCGACCTAAATCATCATTTGCTGGCATCACATTGTCCTGTTTAAACATGGATTTGCCGCTGGCAAAAAAAATGTTTCTGTCTGAGGATGAATGATGGCAGTCTTGATCATTCTTCCACATACGGAGGAGATAATTGTTGCATATAATTCCAAATCTCACCTTCTCTCACGATCAGTTATCGGGAACATTCAGTTTGTTCCAAATTAGAGATGAGCGAAGTTATCAAAAATTAGATTCAGCTGTTCACAAAGAAATTAGATTTTTTTTACGAATTACTTCATCACAAATCTCATTCCATTCCAGTTTATGTAGCAGGCGCAATGACGGGGAATGCCAATCGCAATGCCCCCTGTCATTGAACGCCTCAGATGCCACGTTCAACGCTGATCGTGGCATCTGACAGTCACATTGAGGCCTTTCAGGGGTTAATTAGGGGTTAAAAACCAAACAATATATTCAGCTTCATGATGAATCAAATTTTTCTTGAAATTCAAATTGAAGTAAACTTCATTAACTTCGATTCGCTCAACACTATTCCAAATAATTGCCTGGGCACTGGTCAATGTAACAGGTTATTTGTAGTTGTGGCTCTCCCGATACACAGTAAATTAGCATTGATTTCTATATATACAAAGTATTCAGTCCCATTGTGTGTACACCTACATATAATATTAGTTACACTCTTTAGTGAACTTCAAGATACACTGATTTGCAGTTTTATCTACATTGCTTGCAAAGATCTAAATTTCCCTGACAGTTTATATATTGTAACAATATGTAATGTCATGTGTTGAAAATGTAACGTGTCTATGTTTTTTTTTTAATCTTAACTTTGCAATTACTACAGAGAGCTAGTAGATTTGGTAATCCTCACCTGGCACACCCACCCTTTATTTCCTATGACTTGCTTTCCACTCTCTAAGCTGATTGGTTACTACAAAAAAGACGTACTTAGCGTTGTCTTATTCACTGCTGTGAGTGGGAACGCTGACCATGTTCGAAACGCATAAGTGGTACTTTTCTGCTCGCCATATGATGTTTCATGTGAACTTTAACTTGAAGTAAATAAGGCTTGTCAACTACCTTTCCTCATAAATTGGATTATTGTTTGTGTTATTTTGAAGTGGCTCAAAGTCGGAATGGAGTCTGTGCGAAGGTAAAAGCATGGTGTTTCCTCTTACAATTTCATCAAAATCTGCGAATGCTTCTAATGAGCTGCAATGCCAAGCACAGTTTATGAATATGAATGGTGCTGATTTTGGAAAATTATCAGAAATCAAAAATTCTCATTTTTCGTAATCTCACAAACCTTTAATAGAAAAAATGACTATGACTAAAATCTGTCCTTGTCCTATGTTTTGTATTATGCATGTATTATACCTCACGAGTATGTGAATAATGATACTAGATCAAAGTGATATCAGCTCATCATTTCTACTAGCTTTCTATAGTTTATACTGTTTACATTGCCAATTCTGATTTTTGATGCCATCTACTGCCTTTAATTGGTATTTCAGCAGAACCTAATCTCCCTAGCCAGGTAATATGCATGCTAGTTATACAGATGGAACATGACAAGTACAAGATAGAGGAGCGAAGGAGAGGCAAAGTGAAATAGGCAATAACATTTGTTTTACATATCCTTTACTAATGAAACTCCCCTGTGGCTTCCTCCTGCCTAACAGAAGCCTGCGGTGCTCCAAGTACAAAAGAATTCATCAAACCATCTCCCAAAACAAGATAGGGCAATGGTCTCAAATACCCTTTGGCTTTGAAACCATTTGTATTACAAAGCAAATTGTTCCTGTAGGGTGGAAATTTACATCTGCATTACCATGGCCGTGGTACCTACATTGAGCAAAAATCTAGATTATAGCTCTATTACATAACTTCACTTTGTTAAACATCATATGTTAAAAAGCATAAAACAGTGATTTTTAGAATTTTCTACTTAAAGGGGACCCCATCACTATCAAAATGCAATGCAATCTGTAGACATTATGTTATAGAGCAGGAGGAGCTGAGCAGATTGGTACTATATATAGTTTTGTAGGAAAAGATTCAGTAAAACCTGTAGATTATTCACTTATATCTCTGCTCTTTCTATCCGTATAGTCCAGGCACTGTCCCTAGTGCCTGTAACATCTCTCCCTGCACTAACTTCACTGTAAAATAGTGGAGACTGGGCAGGAGGAGACTTTTTATAGGGCTGACACATCACAGAGGCTGGTTAGCTGCTGATTGGCTGTCTGCATGGCCTTATAGGTGCTCCTTCGTTCCCGGGCTTCTTACTTCCTCTTTCTAACGTGCAGCAGCCATTTTAGAAAAAGTATGATTTTGTTACCACGAAACGCAAGGAAATTCGACTTTGGGACAAATCAAATTTTTCCTGAAATTCGGATCAAATTCCACTTAGTCAACTTTGATTCGCTCATCTCTAGTTACTATGGAACTACTATGGCAGGGTTATATAATAAAAAATTGTATAATAATGAGGAGGTCACTAAAATATTTGGAGACGTAGGTGTCCCTGTAATTAGTTTATACACTATATATTTATTAAAACATATACATAAGAATACAAAAAAGATAATAAAAGGGTCAATAATACAATTTTTTATATCCTTTTATTATCTTTTTTTTATTCTTATGTATATTTTTTAATAAATATATAGTATATAAACTAATTACAGGGACACCTATGTCTCCACATATTTGAGTGCCCTCCTCATTTTCATGGTTTGGGTGTCCCGTTGTGGAGAGAGCACCTTCTCCTTAGTACAATCTAGAGGAGCTGCTGACTATTCAATTTAATAGGGTTATATAATAGTATTGGTCCTTCAAATATTGTGGCCCTGCTACCAATGCTTCAAAAACCTAATTTGCATGAAAATAAAAACAAGCATTTTTTAGGTTTACAGAAACCAGATTTTCACAAGACAGGTATCATTATATTTTGGGACACCTACCATAGATGGCAGTATGCTTACTTTGAAACTGATTTTGGATATGACAAACTCCCTTTAATAGACAGCTCAACCTTCACGGTGCACCGCAGCACAGAAACTCTGCTCTGATGCAATGGTCGGCCAGTAATAAATCATGCTGAAGAAGCCGTAAATGCTACAGCACTGCTCTGACACTGTCCATTTGTCTAAGCAATAAAGCAAGCAGAGTCATCTTAAAGGGATGACCCTGCCAGAGCTCCCTGTATACATACTCCAAACCAAAAATCATCTGTATACAGACCCAAGACCCCATGTATACATATACCTCCATTTAGATCCCTGAACAGATTTTCCTTGTATACAGTTCACAGAGCAGACCATACTCACCAATACACCTCTCTATAGACCTGAGTACAGGAGGTAACCATAGGCTAAATTCTTGTGGAGACATTTTGGCTGGCATTGGAAGTGGTGCTATTCCTATGCTGCTGTTTACTTTTGGGCATCAACCACACAACATCCTAATGATGGGGCCCGTGTCAGGATGTTGTTTGTAGTGGTGACACCCAAGAGTGAAGAAAGGTGAAGGAACTAGTATACAAGCTCTTCTAGAAGTCTGAGAAATGTGCCCTTTTTTCTGGAGGAATTGGCAAGTATGCTACAAGCATGTTATTGTTGCTACAGGGGCATTGTGCCTGTCATAATTTTATGAGCATTATAGCTGACACTGTTGTCTGTGGACTATGGATGGTGAGCGTGTGAGTGCTGTGAAGCAGCCCAGCAAACAACCACCTCCGTTTCAATGATCCCAGAGGAAAAGAGCAGAGTGGACAACTGTTGATTCTGGGAGATTGCAAGTTGTGGAGCATAAACATGCTAATTTTGGCCTATCATTATATAAAACTCCTATAGTGTACTTTCTGACTTTGAAGGTGACAAAGTTGCTGGTTCATACAGGGCTCACCATGTGGAGGATGATGTGACTTCTAAGGGAAAGATTGTCTTGCAAGAGGCAAAGAATGGCATAAACCAATGGTGATTCAATTATTAGAGGGGTTGTGTTAGAAGGTGATATATCTTCCAGATGCCACTGTCAATGGGGACAAGAGGCATATTGCAAATATAGTCAGGGCAGCTAGAAAGGATAATGAAGTTGATCTTGTCTTGCAATGATTTGGCCCATAAGGGAATTTTATCTAGGAACATGGTAGAATAATTGGTTCAGTGACTTTTTAAGAGGTTTAAACGATGAGGATCAGAAAAGGGAGATATTGTAGTTATGGGTGACTTCAACATGCCTGGCGTAGACTGGAATATATCTAGTGCTCATTCGTGCAAGAGCAGTAGTTTAAGTGATTCACTTAAAGGAGCATCTGAGATTTTAAAACTGTTGAATTATCCAATGGATAGGTCATCAGTATCTGATTGCCAGGGGTCAGACACCCTGAACCCCGCTGATAAGCTGTTTGAGAAGGCACCTGCGCTTCTGTGAGCACTGTGGGCTTCTTGTAGCTTACCAAGCACAGCACGGTACATTGTATGGTGGCTGTGCTTGGTATTGCACTCAACCCCTTTCATTTCAATGGGTCTGAGCTGCGCCTAGGCCAAGTGACCATTGAACGTGT
The DNA here is from genome assembly GCA_900303285.1 of Rhinella marina. Taxonomy (NCBI): domain Eukaryota; kingdom Metazoa; phylum Chordata; class Amphibia; order Anura; family Bufonidae; genus Rhinella; species Rhinella marina. Next base: position 48,383 of record ONZH01019874.1, read on the forward strand.
TGTCACTGGCATAGAAAGCTGTAAGAAGGCAACTGCACTACTACGATTGCTGCTGGCCTCACATACAGCTAATCAGAGGGGGTCTTGGGTGTCAGCCTCACACCACTCAGATACTGATGACTTATCCAGAGGATTGGTCATCAATATAAAAATCTCGTAAAACCCCTTTAAGTCACCAACTAGAGGAGATAACATTCTAGATTTAGTCTTCACAAATGGGGATCTAGTGTCTGAGGTTAAGATGGAAGTACATTTGGGTTCCAGTGAATACCAATATTTTTGGTCTGATATAAAAACTACTACTACTACTACTAGGAACAATCCTACACTATTACAAATATGCTGGAGGACTAATTTTAAGGAAATGGGGGAGTGTTTAAAAAGGCAATTAGATGCATGAAAAACAAAGGCAGGTGTGTATGCCCAGTGGCCATCTTAAAGACAACTAAAGCACTAAACTATATGTCAGACAGATTAGCAAGAGTAAAAGGAGCAAGAGACCATTATGGTTTACTACAGAAATATGTACCTTAGTAAAACAAAAGAAAGCTGATAAAGAGCTGTATAAAATTAAGCATAAACATATTATTAATACTGCTAAAGGAAGAAAATGGCCAAATCTAATAAGAAGGGGGATAAAACTCTTCAGTTTTATTAGTGATATGAAGAAAAAAATTGTGGGAGTACAAAAATTTTAAAACGGCAAAGTCACTACATTGATGCGCCAAGGCTGTTTCTGACCATTTGAACAGTTACTTTTGTTCAGTATTTTCAGAAAACACGTTTCAAAATAGTAATTTGTATAGTCATGACATTACTGCTAGCTGTAAAAGCTCAGCTCCAGAGGCTGATATTATAGGTGGATTGGCACATTTAAAGTCTAACAAGGCAAAGTGTTCAGATTGCATCCACTTCAGAGTGCTTACAAAAATCTGATCTGTGGTGGCTGCTCCCCTTACTGATTTTTTTTGCCACCAGTCCCTCCTAACAGGGGATATTCCTGAAAATTGGAGTGGCCAACCTTGTAACTATCTACAAGAAGGGTAGCAGAGATGAAACTGGAAACTACAGACCAGTTATGCCTGACCTTGGTAGTAGTAAAACAAATTGAAACCCTTCTGAAAAAGAAGATAGTTCAGCCAATGACTTCTCCATTCAGCCAGTGACTTACGACTGACTTCCACCATAATCCGAACCTCTCACTCCCGGCTCCAAGACTTCTCCCGAGCTGCACCAGTTCTCTGGAATGCCCTACCCAAAGAAATCAGGTTAAATCACAACATACACAGTTTTAAATGCTCCCTAAAAACACATCTTTTTAGGATGGCCTATAACACCCCTGATCTAACTCCTCTCCATATAGCCCATTTATCATTTCCTGAACCTGATCCTCCACCAAACTCTAAACTACACCCAGAAGCACTTCATACATTGGCGGCTGACCGGCTCATGGAGCTTTATATCTGCTCCTGTATTCTTCCAAGATGGCTGTACAAAACAAACACTTTTACCTTTTGTGTCACCTCTATCTCCTCATTCCTCTTGTTGTAATTATTGACTTGTCTGTTGCTATATTATTTATGACTGTTTGTCCATGAACCCCTGAACTGTAAAGCACTGCGGAATATGTTGGCACTATATCAATATATAAAGATTATTATTTTTATCATTATTATTATTTACCACTTAAAAAAAAACAGCAACTTTTTGGATCCAAAACAGCATAGCTTCACCAAGTGAGGAGCATGTCAAACTATTCTTATTGTTTTCTTTTGACTACGTCTCAAAAGTGCCAAACAAAGGTGGCACCATAGATATTGCCTATCTTGACTTCAGCAAAGCCTTTAATACAGTGCCATATAAAGAGCTGATAAACTAAGTATTGAAGATTGGACTTAAAGGTCTGTCCTGGGTCCTATTCTTTTTAATATTTTTCTACAAGTAAGGGCTTGTTCACATCACCGTTAGGGATTCCGTTCTAGCTTTCCGTTATAACATCGTTATAACGGAAAATAACGGAATCCATAGGACGGAAATAAAAACGGACACCTTTAAGAGGCATTCTGTTTTGATCCGTCATAATAGAAGCCTATGGGAAAGCGTAACAGATCCGTCTGGTTTCTGTTATGCTGGACGGAAACCAAAGTTCTGTTGACAAGCCCTAAGTGACATAGGAGAAGGTGCATAACAGGGTAGATACTCCTGAATGCATTAGTAACATAGAAAAAGATTTAGCTTCTTTGGATAAATGGTCCAAACAATGGAAACTGCAGTTCAACATGTCCAAATGTAAAATAATGCAATTTGGAAGAATGAACTCTAAATTTGAGTATCATATTGGCAGTTCTATGTTAGCCTAGACTCCACAAGAGAAGGATCTAGGGTTCCTGATATCAGCCAGCTTCAAAATCAGTGCACAGTGTGGGCAGGCAGATGGGAAAGCAAGTCGGATACTTGGCTATTTAACTAGAGATCCAGTAGGAAGAGAAAGACTATCATCATGTTGCATAGACGACTAGTGAGGCCACATCTGGAATACTGTGCCCAGTTCTGGAGACCTTACCTATAAAAAGATATAGATAAACTTGACCGATGTGTCTCCAAAAATGGTGCAAGGTCTGCAGCATACAACACTTCAGGAGAGACTCAAAGAACTTAATCTATATAGCCTTGAGGAAAGAAGGGAAGGGTGGACATGATCAAAACTAGTGTTGATCTAATCAAAATTAATGGATGGGTGGACTTCAATCCGAATTTCAGGAAAAATTTGACTAGTCACAAAGGCAAATTTCCACGTGCTTTGTGGTAACAAATCAATTTTTCCAGAAATGATGGTAAAAAAAAAACAAAACACACTTACCTCATACATTTGATCGTGGATCGCAGCCATTTTGATTGTTAAAAATGCGCAAAATCTTGCACACGATGACATGTGACATCATCACGCTAGTCAGGCACAGTGAAATCATTAGTAATAACATCATCAAAACCGGCCAGTAGAGATGACCGAATTATTGAAAAGTTTGATTCGTCTGATTCGCCAAACTTTACAAAAAAAATAAGCTTCGTGACGAATTGCTTAATCACAAAGCACATTTTTAGGTAAGTAACGGGTGCAATGACAGGGAGCTGCAATAGCGCTGCCCCCCATGATTGTACCCCTCAGATGCCGCATTCATACATGATTGTGGCATCTGACTGTAAAAACAGTATAAAATTAACATGAAAAAAAAATATCAAACTTATTGCCTCCATTTGATTGCGACAGGCCGGCCGCCACCATCTTGCTTGAAGATCTGGCGCGAAATCTCGTGCGCCGCGAGATGACGTCATCACTCCAACCGACGTTGATTTTATACATGCATGGGATTTCGTCTGATATCTTCAATCAAGATGGCAGCTGGTGGCCCGTCGCGAGCAAATGGAGGAGGTATGATTTTTTTTTGTTTTTTACACTATTTCAGGTTAAATCGATTTTCTAACACGAAGCACGAGGAAATTCGGCTTCAAAGCAAATCGAATTTTTCCTAAAATTCGGATATGATTCTACTTCGTGGGATTTGATTCTTCTCTAATGACATAGTGACGTCATCACGTCAGCGCACCTGAGATTTGGCACATTTTCTTCAATCCAGATGGCAAATGGGTTAGGTGAGTATGTACTTTTTTTTAAATCTGATTAACCCCTGAAAGGCCTCAAATGGACTCTCAGATCAGTGTTGAACATGGCATCCGAGGGGTTCTCTGTCATTGTGCCAGCTCCATACAATGGAAGGCAATTCATGACGAACTACTTCGTAATGAATCAAATTTCTTGTAGAAATTTGGCGAACCAGCTGAATCGAATTTTTGAAAACTTCGCTCATCACTAATCAAAAAGCTTTAAATATGTTAAAGGCATAAATAAGGTTCAAGAAGGAAGTGTTTTTTAATAATAATAAAAAAAAACCACAAGAACAAGGGGCACAATCTAAAATTACCAATGTCAGGAATATTTTTACCCCAAAAGAGTAGTTCAGGCTAGCAGCAAACTATCAGCAGATATGATTGGGAAATCGACAGTAAGTAAATTTAATCATGCCTGGGATAAGCACATGTATATGCAATATAAGTAATAATATAAGAGCCGACAGATGGACCATGTGGTCTTTTCTGCTGTCAATCTTCAGTTTCTATTTTTCTAATAATGTATACTGTACAATGTGCCATCTAGTGGCTGTAATTGCACATTACACTTGCAAAATAAAAATAAATAGCGTTTTGCTATATTATATGATTTTTTTACAACATAAAATGAGATTGTGTTCTTCCTGCTCTTTCGGCTTTCCTGAGTTCTCCAGTGCATTTTTTCTTTGTAATGCCACTTTCACATGGTCAATATCTGGTATTTTTCATCAGTATTTGTAAACTAAAACAGGAGTGGTACCGTTTGAGAAAAAGTAAAGTGCTTCATGCACACAACAATATATATATATTTTTTTGCATCCGATCTGCTTTTTTTGCAAGTTGGATGCGGACCCATTAATTTCATTTGGGCTGAAAAAAATGTGGACAACACGCCATGTTCCTTCACAACCATTCTATATTGAAACCATTGTAGCTTGAGTCCATAACTCTATGGATGACCAGTAATTGGTCCCAAAGCCCCAAAATGTCATCACAAGATAAGAGAAAGTAAGATTTAAGACAAATAAGCAGATTACAAAAATAGATATATGAAGTCCATAGATACTGGAAGCTGGACACAAGCTCCCTCAGGATCCTGCATAGCACACAGTGTACCAGAAAAATAAAATGGAGCCTCCCTCATCTGACATCCAAAATGTAATACCCAATGTATTGTAAAGAGGAGCTACTAGACAACCAGTACATGTGGTTTATCAGAAAATTGGCCATGTTGATTGGTTGGATCTGAGGCTGAGGCATTGTATTGTATGTTGAGTCTAGTTTCAACTTACGATGGCCCAGGAATGAACATATATGTATATTGAAAATATTGTATCCTGAGGCCATTGTACCTTGAGGGAACACTGTATACAGATTCCAGAAAATGGTACAATATAATATGTTATGTATTTCTAATAAAGCACATGAATCTTGGGGAACATGGTCTACACCACTGTACACTAGGATTAGGCCGTGGGCAAATTATAAAAAGTGTGCCCTGGTCTACTTCTAGACTCTACTATACACTTTCCTCTGTGTAAAAATCTGTATACTCATTGCAAATGGTAAAATCCATGGTGAAAATCTGAATCTGTAATATGTAGGGCAATCTGTGATTTGAAGATATGAAGAATTCCCTAAAAAGTGTACCTTGTTACAAATTTTCAGATTTTCCACAAGGAAAATCAGGAAAAAATCTGAATGTCTGAACATAGCCATGCGATCCTGGATTTTTATCCACATTATCAGAAAAAAAAAAAAAAAACTAATACATTTAAACATTTCGCACACTATTGATCTTAGTACGCAGTTGTGTGGGTCCGCTTGGCGTGTAATCTCATTGCTATATTTATTGTGTTTTATGTGTATATATATATATAATACATAATAATACGGTAGCATACAGTATCTGCAATACTAAGAGAAACACCTTTTTGTGTCCTCTTAATCTAAGATTGATGTTTATGAATGTTGGGAGTCAGGGGCGTAGCTAAAGGCTCATGGGCCCTGGAGTTCAGCTTGGGCCCCTCTTCCCAGAAGTGTAACTTTCCCAGCATGCACTTTGTATAATACTGGTGTCTTCTTAGCAGCAAAAGGGTCTTTGAGCCCCCTCAGGCTCCTGGGCCTGGTAGCGACTGCTACCTCTACACCCCCTATAGCTACACCCCTGTTGGGAGTGATATAAACCCAAGGACAGTGAAAAACTAGATTAAGCTACAAGTCAAGGGTGGAGAACCTCAGACAGATTTATAGACATACAATAAATTACCTCTGGAGCTATGTAGTCCGGAGTCCCACAGAATGTGCGAGTAGTGGCCCCGCTGAAAATGTTCTCTTTACACATTCCAAAATCAGTGATTTTAATGTGTCCCTCGGCATCCAGCATGACATTATCTAGCTTCAAGTCTCTGCATTCAGAACAGACATATTATGAGGGACTGAAGTAAATGGCCATTGATATGTTAGCAGAACATACTGATACGTTAGAAACCCTCTCTGAAGGACACGTAGTATACAGATATACACACTCAGCACAACATGCACTACACATTCATTTATCTCAATCACAGAATAACATTCATGGGGTTGCATAAGGTATGAGACAAGTCAGTAAAATGCAAAAAACCTAGAATTGCTTGTATGGGTTTTCCTGCTAGAAAATACCATCAATGTCCAATGATGACTTCTAATCCTTGCCAGTTGCTAGAACAAATTGGAAATTGCAAAGTGGCAGCAGTACTACAAAATTGTGGTGCCCCCTTCAGCACTTTAAATGGAACAGGAAGCACAGCTCTGTTGAAATAGTAGAGACTGTGCTGAGTTACTTCCACTCAGCTCATATTCACTTCATTGGAGGATAAGCTGCAGTAACCCAGCACGGCCACAACACTTTGAACTGAGCTGTCCTTTCTGCTCCATTCAGGAATTAGCTCCTGCACTGGAGGCTGGAGGGGTTTTGTGCTTCAAATGTTCGGATATTGATGACATATCCTGAGAATATAATATCTATGCTAGCTACAAGATTGTTTAGTTTTGTGTTCTAATGTATGCTAGTTTTCTTGCTAATTATGGTATGACCATAAGGCTGGTCATTGACTTAAGCATCTAAGAGGCTAAATGACCAGGATTGGCACTATCGCCAATCCTGGCTGTTAGAGCGAGGTGCCAGCTGTCACTACCGACAGCCATAATTGATGGCAAGGACACAGCTCCTGAGCCCGCACCATCACAGCCCCGTAATATTATGTTGCTAATTGTCAATTACCTTCCCACTCCAATGTACTATGATGCTGAAGAGAATTATGGGGTTAAAACTAATAATAAGTACTGAAAGTATATGATTTTTTCATTTATAACTTTTAAAGATATGGGTCTCTTCTCATTTTGATTTTTAAGGCACCGTTACTTTGAATGAGAGTTCTTAGTAGCTTCACATGCAGAAGTCATTCTTAAAGCATTTGGAATACAGATTTGAGGTTTTATGGACAACATGGCCTTTTCAAGTTCAATCAGCTCAGCCAATATATACAGTACATGCACTGCAGCATCATTATGTGCATGGCATGACGCTTTGTTCATCAATTATATAGCCACTCTTGTTATTAAAAAATGGTATTGGGGTACTCTATGATGCCTCTGGACGCCTGGTGCTATTTCTCAGAACTGTCTGTCCCTTTTCATTTTCTACAGTTCTGATAAAGAGCCACTGTATATTTTCGGAAATCAGTGGAGTGCCTCGCTCTTGGACCACCGTCATTTGAAATGTCAAGTTAGTTAATTAAAGAAGCACTCACCCCAAATTTTTTATTCTCTGACCTGTTTTAAAGGTATATGTAAACTGTAGTGAATGTAATTTTCTTACCAGTGAATGTATTTGTGAGTTACAACCTCCTTTCTGATTCTCAACTGTGGCATGTGACCAACACACTGACTCTTCAAAGGAAGCCAGTTTGTCTATGTATTCCTATGAGAGCCTCAATGTCAGTCTCATAGGAATGAACAATAAAGTGACTGTCTTGTGTCAGTTGGAGATCAGAGTGTTGGCCACATGACACAGCTGAGGATCAGAAAGGAGGTGATAACTCACAAATACAGTGACTGGTAAGAAGATTATCTTAACTATAGTTTACATCATGTACATTTCTAACAGGTTAGAGAATAAACATTTTTGTGGGAGTGCTACTTTAACTAAAGGCCATTTTACATTGCCCAATTGTCAGGAAAATTATCACGGACAAACATTTGTATGAACACTGATAGTTTGAACAAGTAAAGGTGCCACTAATCCCCCGATGAATGAGTGAAACGTTTGAATGTTAGAGGTTTCTCTTCCGTTCTCACTTGTAAATCATGTGATACATAATAAATACCTGTAAATGATTCCCTTATTGTGGAGGAAGAAGAGTCCAATGGCAATCTCAGCAGCATAGAACCTACAAATGTACAAAATGCATTGTAAGCTGATATTCAAAGGAAAGTTAAGATGCAGAAAAATATTCTATTAACTAGCATCAAATGTTGGAAAATCCCCACAATATAATATAATATTACAGAGGTTAGAATAGGAGAGTCTATAGTTTCTAATTAAAATGTTCACAGGAGAGGTGATATATAATGTTGAGCGAATGGAAGTCAAATGAATTGACTTTGATCTGAATTTCAGGAAAACTGTGATTTGCCGCAAAGCCGAATTTCCTCGTGCTTTGTGGTAACAAATCAATTTTCCCTGAAACGGCGGTAAAAAACAACAAAAAATATAGAGTGAAGGAGCCATCATTGTCATCTTGATTGAAGCTACCACGTGCAATCTTGCACGGTGACGTATGACATTATCACGTCACCACAAAAGATTTTGATTCTTCAATAAAGATGGCCTCTTTGTTAAATTCAGTGAAACAGCCAAATCAAATTTTCCAATTTAGCTCATCTGTAGTGACAAACATTGGATTATGAGGTTGGGGATTGAAAGCTTGGACAATCCCAAGGAAGAGGGGGCCCAGAGTCCCCCTCTGTGAATGGAAAGGTAGTATGTGTCTTGGTTCACTGCTCCATTTATTTCTATGGGACTAAAGGAGCGCTGTATATGTCATACATGTGAATGGACCTGTGGTCCAGTTGTAGGACTCCTTGCAATCCAATATTTATGGATAACCCCTTTAAAGGGTTTCTGTCATCAGGTTTCACCATATTAAACCGGATGACATTTGCAATGTGCAAATGTCACCTGAGGTCTAATATGGTAATATTTTCAAGATCTGTGTCCCCGTTTTAGTTAACTGCACTCACTGCGCCTGCGCCGAATGAAGGACACACGGCGCAGGCGCGGGATTTGCAGCGCTGACAGGGCCAGCAGCAGATAGAGGGAGCTACCTGGCCCTGTCAATCATTGGCGATGATGCGTTTCTGGAGGTGGGAAAAACGGTGCCACTAGGCGCAGGGTTACCGCCCCCTGCACCTAGTAAGGTTGATTTGCATATTACAAAAGTTTCTTTTTAACAAAAACGGGGACACAGATCTTAAAAATATTACCATATTAGACCTCAGGTGACATTTGCACATTGCAAATGTCATCCGGTTTAATATGGTGAAACCTCAGGTGACATTTGCACATTGCAGTGGAAAACAGGAGGAGTCTGTCAGAAGCCAATTACACAAGTTTATTGGCAAATCCATCTGAAAACTAAAATGTCTATGGACAGCTTAATACAGGCAGGGTACTTTACAGGAGAAAGGCCTAAATGGGTGTTACCAGCTGGGGGGGGGTGTCCAGCACAATACAATAGAACAATTGAGGAATGGTACAACAGAGTAATAAGAATAGATGCTCCAGAATTGTTATTACATGGGGAATGCAAGTAGTTATAAAAAAACAGATAAGTCAACATGTCAATAGAGGTAATGTATTGCCCTGGTGGAGGGATACAGTACTTTGAAGTCTGGACATTTGTGGACATTTGCCCAAGTTTCCTCTATGCAAAGTCATCAACTTCTTACTTTATTTCCATTTAAAGGGTTAACTTGCAATGACTGTTTAATACTGTGTTACTGCATTGAATACTGTTGAATATTGTGCAACTGAGTTAAATTCTTTCTATGCACATTTTGATGGTGAAGCCCATGTTAATACTGCCATTTATCTCCTACTTGTCAGTTGTAGGATGGTCGGGAAGCTAACTAGATGAGAGAGTGTTCCCACCTTTATTATCACAAAACATGAGGTGAGGAGGCCTTTAAAGGGGTGAACACAAGCAAGGCAGCAGGTCCAGATGCTATCTCTGGTCGAGTCCTCAGATCTTGTGCTAATCAGCTAGTCCCAGTGTTTATCACAATCTTTAATCAATCTCTGCAATTGTCTGTTGTCCCTGCATGCTTCAAAAAGGCCATTAATGGTACTTTCACATTAGTGTTTTTTTATTATGATATTGAGTATAGGGGCTCAATACCGGAATAAAACGCTTCAGTTTTATCCCCATTGATTGTGAATAGGGACAAAACTGAACTGAAGTGGGCGGAATGCTCCTAAAAGCATTCCGTTCAATTCACCTGCGTCTCCAGACCGGAGAGCAAACCGCAACATTCTGCGGTTTGCTCTCCGGTCTGGGGATCCGGAACAAGACAGATCCGACATGACCCCCAATGCAAGTCAATGGGGACGGATCCGTTCGGTGTGACACAATAGTAAACGGATCCATCCGCCATTGATTTTCAATGGAGTTCATGACAAATCCGTCACCTTGCACTTTTCCCTCTCAGCCGCCTCGTCTCCCTACAGCAGGGGGTGCTGTGGGGAATCTTCCCATTGTGCGCGCCGTCCTCCTCCTCCTGTAGTGTCTGTCTCATCTGGAGCTGCTGGGACAGGTAATCCTGGCTTTACCCTGCACATGCCCCTTTATAGTAACCCCCCTCCTCCTCAAGACAGTGTCTGACACGTGTGGGGCCGGAGTGCAGTTCCGGCCCCACACGTGCACCTGCGGCAGCACGGATCCGGAGGGGCTATTCACCCGCCGGATCCGTGCTGCCGTTAGTGTGAAACTTGCCTAACATCCCTGTCCCGAAAAAATCACAACCAACCCATTTGAATGATTATCACCCTGTAGCATTGAACTCAATTGTGATGAAGTGCTTTGAAAGGCTGGTCAGAGACTTTATCATCTCTTCACTTCCTGTGAACCATGATACACCAAAATTTGCGTAGCACACTAACCTTTCTACAAGCAGTGCTATTAATTATCTATTACACACAGTTCTGTCTCATCTGGACACTAAGATCGGCATTTATGTCAGAATGCTGTTTGTGAACTATAGCTCTGCTTTCAACACCATAATCCCCACTATACTGGATACTAAATTGGGGAATCTAGGTTTAAACTGATCATCATGTCAGTGGATCACTAACTTTCTGTCAGATCTCAAATAGTACGTGTGGGCAAATGTGTTTCATTCCCCCTCATCTTGATTGTTGGCGCCCCACAAGGCTGTGTCCTGAGTCCATTGGTCTACTCATTAGATACTTATAATTGTGTGTCCACCTCCTAGACAATTATTAAATTTGCTGATGACACTGTTGTGGTAGGTCTGATCTCTGATAACAACGAGACAGCCTACCTGGAGGAGATCAATCACTTGGTAATCTGGTGCTGAAATAACTATCTCAGTCTGAATGTCAGTAAAACAAAGGAGGTGGTGGTGGATAGTGAAGTGTGTTGTTTTAAATACCTGGGTGTACATATTACACAAGAATTATCTTGGGCTAATCATATCACCTTCTTGGTAAAGAAGGCTTGTCAGTGTCTTTATCATCTCAGACGCCTGATGGATTTCAGGCTACCCCTCAGGATAATAAAGAACTTCTACACCTGTGTCATCAAGAGTATCCTGACAGGAAACATTACAGCCTGGTTTGGTAGTAGCAAGAAACAGGAAGGCACTTCATAGGGTGGTGCGCTCGGCTAAGCAAATAATCCGCACTGCAGCTTATTTATAATGAGAAATAATGACACCTCCTGCGGTATTGGAAACGTTACCGCATTTTGAAAGCTAACACCGAGAGAATGAGGAAGAGTTTCTTCATGCTGGCCATTCGGGTGCTGAATCAGAACATAATAGAGGGACAGATAAATAAATGAATGTGCGTCCTGTAGCTAAACAATCGTGAGACCTTTTTATTGTACTATCAATGTTTTTAATGTAATGTTATGCTACACTTTCTTTCTTTGTTTTATTGTAATGGAATGTCATTTAAGCATTTCACCGCACCTTATACTATGTTTTGCGCGTGTGTGACAAATAAACTTGAAAAACTTTTATATGTATGTTGTGATATATATCTTGTTCATTTGCACTGTATTTGCAATGATCTGTGGAAAGGGTTAAGGAATACTGAGAGGCTTTAGGAACTTTGAATGAGAAGCTGATAATTTTCTACAGTTACTATAAAGCAGAGTCTGTTTGGAGAGAAAAAGCCAGACTTGTTTACCACCAAAACCAGACAGACTGACCTTTTGAATGTCTGGTTTAAGTTCTGTTAGTATGTCTGGAAACTTGTTTGTGTCTGGAAAAGCTAAAACTGTTGTCATAGTCATTGAGTATCATTGAAGCTCTAATGCAAGTCTATTAGATACGGGAGTTGAAATATTTTAACTGTTTGTGCTGAGCTTCTTCACTCCACTGCTCCCACTAGAAGGTTCTAGTTCAGCCAGAAACTGTATATAAGGAGAACAGTCACAGCCCCTAGTGTTCTGCAGTTAGGTATCAGTGCTTGGAAGTGAAGACTCTGCCAGTCTGCATGAGCAACCCGGAGAAGATGCAGAAATGGAAACGCTAAGCCACAGACCATGGGTCATCAGCCCTGTGACCAAGGAGCCACTTGGACTAATAAGATACAGACCATGGTTCTTCAGCCTTTTACCAAGGTACCGGCCTTCTGCGAGGGAGAGGGACAGCTAGCTCAGGCCTTTCCTCAGCATCAAACCCTTTTTCTGTCAGTGAGGAGACTGGACAGGCAAGCCCTATGTCTCACCTGTATTGTTTTACACCTGAATTCCTCTATTAAAGAATCACACTGGTGGTTGTGTGAATGCATCCTAACCCAGAATTCCCTAAAGTGAATTTGAAAATGTTTTTCTTCTGAACCAGACTTCCCTTTTAACCTGAAATCACTTACATGGCATGCGGTTCCTTGAACTTGCCAACTTGTTGTATGTGGTACATGAGGTCTCCACCATTCACATACTCCATAACAAAGTAAAGACGATCCTAAAATAACAGCAAGAGTATTAGTGGAAGATTCATCAAATATCTTCATACGTTTAGTAGACAGCCCATTTAGTAGACTTCTTAAGTAGACAGCCTTTTTTTTATTTTTCAGCTATTATTCTCTTTTCTCTTGGGAGTATTCACATAAAAATGTGAATTTCTATGGAGATTTTTATTTGGTGGAGCTTGTATAGTTCAGTAAGTAAGGCTTTAACCAATCACAGTATAACTGGGGCTACGTGGCACAAGTTGTACAATGTTGGATCTAATGATTGTCAACGTTGTTGCAGTGAAATATATAACATACCGTGACTGTAATGAAACAATAGAAAACATCCAGACCTGATGGATTTTGTGATGTAGGTTGCAGGTGCATTGATTTTAAAGGGGTTGTCCGGGATCAGAGCTGAAGCTGGACATACCCATAATTTCACCCAGGCAGCCCCCCTGATGATAGCATCGGAGCATGTCCTGCTCCGATGCGCTCCCTTGCCCTTACTCCCTTATTTACAATAACAATTCCGCCCAGCAGTGTGTTCGGTGACGTCACCGGCTCTCATGGGCCGGCTTTAGCGCTGCCCTAGCCGTTTTACAGGCTAGTGCAGAGCTAAATCCCGCCCACCAGTGTCAGTGACGTCACCGGGCTCACTGCTGGGCGGAAGCCTCCACCTCGTAGCCCTAAAGAGAGCCCAGTTCGTCACCGGATCTCCTGAAAATGCATTTGCCCTGCGTGATTGAGCGCAGGGCAAAGGAGAGCATCTGAGAATGAACTGCACTGATGCTCAAGTCAGGGGGCTGCCTGGGTGAAAAGTGCTAAACCCGAACAACCCCTTTAATATACTGTAAGTTGCGTACAATACATTATTCCCCTGCCACTTTTTTGCGACTTGGTAGAGTTTTTACAGCGATATCACAGCTCTAAAATAGTTGCATGACAGCAAGTTGTAGACAAGTCACACATATATATATTTTTTTAATCTCGTGACTTGCTGTTGGGCAACACATGTCACCATGTAGTCCCAGTCTAACTGTTCCTCAGCAGATCAAATGACAGACCAGTCAACAATTCATAGCTATTAGCAAATTTTACGTGATGTATTCTAAGAGAGTTTGACAGGATGGTCCCAGATATTCAAGAATATAGAATTCCAGTTTCAAAATAAAAAAAATAAACTTAAAATAAACTTCTTCAGTATTGGAATCAGCTATGACCAGTGACTGCAGCCTAGCTCCATGGTATTCTGCAGATAAAAAGCTAAGATAGTCTGAAACATAAAACCTATCTCATCAGTGGTTTCGGCTGCTTCTCTATCTCTTCCTTATGCTTTAGGGCTCTTGTACATGGCTGTAGCCGTTTTTGCGTTCCCCAAATTGTGGATCTGCAAAACACGCATACGGGCCGTTTGCGTTCCACATTTTGTGGAACAGAATGTTCTGCCATCTATAGAACAATCCTAACCTTCTCCATAAAATTACTAGAATAGGACATGTTCTATTTTTTTACGGGGGCCACGGAAGAGACAAACGGATGCAGACAGCACGTGGTTTTCCGGACTCATTGAAGTGAATGGGTTTGCATCCGAATTGCTAAAATTATGGATCAGATTAGGACAAAAAACACAGTCATTTACATGAGCCCTTAACCTGAAAATTTCAGTAGTTCTATGGTATCTTTTATATACTTGCAATGGAAATATACCATGAAACAACTTCCAAAATCATACCACTGTCTGGAATGTGGAATGAAGCTGTGTGAGAAAGTGAGGTCGGTCAGGCAATGCTAAAACGCGTTTCTCAACCATAGTGCACTCCACATCATCATCCTGAATTATAACATCCTTCTTCAGAATTTTAATGGCATACAGTTCATCAGATCCACGTCTCTCAGCCAGCATAACCTGAAATATATAGAAAAAAAAATGAAGAATTCTTCAATTCTAGCAGTTGAGGCCAATATCGCTTTCCCTGCCAGGTTAGTACGGTTTCTGGGAAAGGTTAATCTGCAAGTCTACTAAGTCCTCTCAGCAAAAACATCAGAAAATATACCACATAACTGACAACAACACCAAAACGACCTAGGTCATATCTGCTACCAAAATTGTATTGCTCAAATACATCTTTAAAAAAAGACTAAAATAAAATGGAACAACTTTGCAAATACTGTACATGTAATCTTAAAGATGGGGATAGGAGATAAATGCCTGATCCCTAACCTAGTATCACAAGCATGGAAATTCCCGACTCCCCACATGAATGGTGCAGTGATGCCCATGCCTCACCACTGCCTCATTCACTTCTATGGAACTGCTCATATCTATTTCTAGCAGTCCCCTAGAATAAAATAGACCAGTGACCACTCATGCATACCACCATTCAAATGGGAACTTCTGTTTTCATTAGCAGTCAGATCCCAAGTGATCAGACACATCCTCTATTTTGTGGATAAAACATACTGTATTTTATGACTATAAGACTCAACTAGGATTTGTCAATAAGAAAAAAATCCATTAGACCTCAGAGCAGACGCACAAATCAGATTCTCATTCTTCATCAGAGCTCAAAATCAAACCCTCAAGCTCCATCAGCCTCTGATCAGACCCTCCAACCTCAATCAGCCTCATATCAGACCTTCCAATCTCCATCAGCCTCCCATCAGACCCCCCAGCCTCCATTAGCCTCAGACCAGCCCCCTTCACACTCAGATCAGACCTCCAATCAGCCTCAGATCGGAGCCCCTAGCCAAAATCAGCCTCAGATTGTACCCCCCAGCTCCCATCAGCCTAAGTTCAGCCCCCATCAGAGCCCCCAGCCCCAATCAGCCTCAGATCGGACCCCCTAGCTCCCATCACACCTCAGTTCAGATGTTACAAAAAAATAAAATAATATAAAACTTACCAGATGACGCTGCAGATCCAGGACACATCACTCCATCGCTTCTTCCAGGTCCCACTGTGTACTATGACCTGATAAGGCACAGCGTCAGGTCATAGTGCACGACTATGTGCACTCTGTCCTGACGCTGTGCGCAATTCAGGACACAGTGCACAACAGGACCAGGAAGAAGACCAGTGTTGGTGAATACACCCAGTGCAGTGCTGCTCTCACCTCCCCATGCTTCCTGCATGATAATGAGCGGTTCCATAATGGAAGTGATCATTAGCATTCAGACTATAAGATGCACTGTCACTTTTATCCGAAAATATATATGTTAATAGTTTTTTTCTAGACCTGAGTGTGTCTCTGTGGTTACAAACCACAAACAAACACTGTGTAGTCTGACCTTGCTAACCTACCAAATGTATTTTATTAAGAAGTCAGAGACAAATTGGGGCAAGTAAGAATACAGAGTCAGACTACACAATGCTTGTTTGCAGTCACTAGATACCTGTTATGTTTGTTTTTTTATATACAGTAATAACTTTTAGCCCCCTTAGGGGACTAGATCCCTTGTCCCATACACCATAATAGAAAACTTTTATGATAAATGGGATTCATTCCCTGCTTTTCAGGCAGATTACAGGCCTGGGAACCTTCAGCAGGCCCCAGGCTGTCATGGTAACTGATTGTATTCCCACAATTTCACTGCTTGGGCTCTGATCAGAAGGCAGAGGGAGCTGCATCCCTCTGCCTAACCTCACATATGATGCAATTGCTATTGAACTTGGTATCTGAGGGATTGGGTGATCGTTTTGGTGTTATCGCTGATACTGGTCATGGTGGCTGGGTGCCTGGTGTATTATACAGCCGGTACCTGCCATGTATGGAGCAGGCTCAGCGCAGCATCTGGCCCCATACAAGCCCTTGAGCATAATGCATATATGGCATTATGTGTTACGGGGTTAAATGCATGGAGCAATACACTATTTGTTACATGATGGAGGTAGCCTATAAGAATACTGATTTATTAACTATGCAGATATAGAATTATTTAATAAGAAATGTTGAAACTGTATTTTTAAAACACATGGACAGGTGTAATGAAGTATTTACGGCATTTTAAATCTATTGAAAATATGGTGGGTAGATGTAAAGAGATCTTTAACAAGCCCCTCTGTTGCTTTTTCTGACTTGTCTGTCAAATCTTTCAAGGTCTAAGCTCAAGCATCATATTCATCAACATTTCATGTGCCATGTTCATGAATATAGTGTGTACTGCATTGTTCAGATAGTGTTCTTATTAATAATTCTCACCATACTCTTCAAACCTGTGCACCTAGAAGTTTTCGAATTATGTGTATCTAAAAGGTTAGGAGTTAGGTGCAATAGGAGTAATGTTTTACAATATTGAAGAGTGTTTGCAGTCAATACACATTAAATTAACTTGTCCATATTTGCACAATTGCAAAACACAACTTCAACATCTAATCTATATACCTATATGTAAATATTTTAGATCAGTGATACAATAGACATTAATTGCTGTAATATACAAAACTAATACACACTTTGGATCACATCTATAAAAATTGTGTCAAGAAAAAAGTGTTCTTCACAAGAAGTACAGCCAATAACGATCCTAGCTTTTTTTTTTTTTTTTTAAACAAATTACAAATTGAAACATTGACTGTAAATTGCTGGTGGACGGACCTTGAAAAAGTCTGAAAAGGCCTTTGGTGCACTGTGGGCAGGGTTGCTCAATTTTGTGTACCATTATTCTGCTAGTAACACCTCCCAGCACCCCTCTGTTATTTTATTGACAGCCCCTGAGATTTCAAAACTGTGGGTGATGACGCAGGGAATCAAAGCAAAATTGGTGTGCCGAGAGTCTTCGTTGCTTGAACGCAAAAATAAGTATTTTCCAGGATTAGAGGACAGGAATTTCACAAGAAAAGTATGGTTATGTTTCAGGGCCTCTACCCTACATGGTGGGTAACAGACTCCCATTAAAGAGACCATATGGCAATCTGTATAAACATGCTCTATCATTGTTGAGCTGAGGGTGGGAAATTCAAAGGTCATCTGGGACTAAGCCCTGAGGGTTTGTATATGGAAAACAATGCAACAAAAAAAAAAAAAGCGGTAAAACTAAGGACCACAGTTAAGACTTGATGGATGAGGGTTGTTGGGTGGTTTAGTCGCTAGCCCAAAGTTTTACAGCATAGATGAGCGAATCGAAGTTGACGAAGTGGAATTCGATCCGAATTTCAGGAAAAATTTGATTCACGCTGAATCTGAATTTCCTCACACTTCGTGGTAACAATCAAATTTTTTCCTAAAATGGCTGCTGCACATGTTAAGACATGGAGTAAAGAACTCTGGGAAGGAGGGATCACCCACAATGCCATGCATGCAGCCGATCGGCAACCAGCCAGCCTGTGATGTCACAGCCCTATAAATAGCCTCAGCCATCTTCGATTCAGCCATTTTCCAGTGTACTGGTGCAGGGAGAGACATCAGCAGGTGATAGAGATAGTGCTAGGAAAGACTTTAAAACTTTTATTTTGCTGTATAGAAGTTCAGGGAAAAGATAGGGAGGAATTATTCCACACTACAGAAGGAGAACAGGGTCCAATAGGGGAGTGTACCGCCTGGGTAATAGGAACAATCCTATTACACTGACTGGGGATCCAAATTGCCATTATACAGCTCTGTATTTCCAGCTAACCGTTCTTATTATTGGGGTGCAAGTGCTGTTTGATACAACCATTAAAAGGGTTTATTACAAGGAAATATTTCTACGACTTATTTGCCCTTGTGCGGTACAGTTATATGTTTTAAAGCATTTTTTTGCTTGTATTAGTGGAAAAAAGGGCTTATTAGCCGTTGTGTGGTGATGTGAGAAAATTACAGCCCTTTTTGGCGTGTATTAGTGGCAAAAAATATATATACTTTTTGCCATTCAGCGGTGCAGTTATGTGATCTAAAGCTTTTTGTGGCGTATATAAGTGGAAAAAATTAAGGGCATATTTGCCATTCAGAGGTGCAGTTATATGTTCTAAAGCATTCTTTGGCGTGTATTAGTGAAGAAAAAAAAGGGCTTATTACTTTAGCCGTTATGTGGTGAAGTGAGAAAATTACAGACTTTTTGGGGGAGTTTTAATTTCCTTTTTATTTATGTATTTATTTGATCTAACAGTATGTCAGACATAGAAGTGATAGGCCCTGCACAGGGGAGTGGCAGAGGCCTAAATGTTTCTGGTGCAGGCAAATGTCACAGCAGAGTAAGGGGGTGTGGCAGCAGGAGTCGCAGCAAGAGGCCTGAGCTCCCGGAGTCATCTATCAGTCGTGCCCTGAACAGCAACCCAGCGGTTCTTGAATCGTTGACTTGGTCATCCACTTCATCCCAAGTGACATCAGACTACCCAAGTCAAGAGTAGGTGGGTTCGTCAGACACAACCCTTAGTTAGCATGTCCTGAGGGAAGGCCCTGTGCCCTCACCTGTCCTCAACTTGCCTCTGTCCTTTTCTGTTCCCTCAGCCAGACACGTATTATATGCTGTGGGCTCAGCTCCACTATACAGCAAGGACGAGCTTCTAGTGACAGTCAGCAGCTACTGATCAGCCAAGATGTGGAGGAGACATTCACCGCTTCCTCCGGTAGGCGCGCAAGTAGTGATGAGGAGAGTGGTGTGGTAGTTGGTGTTGCGAGCGGTCAGGCTCCTGACCCAGAGACCGTTGAGTAGGACATCAGTGACGTGCAGACAGTACTCGATGATGATGATGAAGTTACCGATCGCACTTGGGAACCGGATGAATTAGGGGCTTCATCATCGGGAGAAGAGGGTGGCAGCTTGCGTGTGAGGCAGCGGCGGAGCCAGCAAGTCGCTAACGTGGCTGGGAGTCAGCAGAAGGGCAGCAGTGGGAGGTCGGGAGCCAAACGTGCCTGGTGTAGACCACCCACTTCGCAGGAGCCTTCCTGCCCAGAAAGTAGTGGTTCAGGGGTTCACGGAAGCAGCAGCGGTAGCAGTCAGTCAGTGCGGAGTGTTGGGGGTAAAATCCACTATTCGGCGGTGTGGCAGTTTTTTGTTAAGCCACCGGAGGAAGTGAACATACCCATTTGTATAATCTGTGGGCAGAAGGTGAAGCATGGCCAGGGTGTCAATGTTGGCACCATGGCCCTGCGTTAACATATGCAGAGTCATCATAAAGTGGTCTGGGATAACCATGGCTCCAATTTGGTGGTCCAGCCTGCTGCAGCAACCTCTGCATCACCCAGTGGCACGCACCCGATTTCAGGCAGTCAAGGCTCCACCACCTCAGCCGAAGGGAGCTGTCTGTCCTTCCCATCATCTGCTGGTCCTGATGCTCCTACTCCTCCTCCTACCCCTCGTCAGTCATTCCATCAGCAATCGATCGCCGAAACGATTGCCAAGAGACAACAGTATGCGTGCACTCTTCCAATGGCACAGAAGCTGAACGTGCTCCTGGCTAAGTTGCTGCAGTCCCTCCCTTTCCAAGTGGTGGATTCTGCACCTTTCAGATAACTGATGCCAAAAAGGCAGTACCAGCCCTGCACATGTATGTAGAACAGAAGGTGGGCCAGTCCTTGAGCCTGTTGGTGCACAGCAGCACTGACGTGTGGATCTGTAACTATGGTCAGGGACAATACATGTCCTTCACAGCCCACTAGGTAATGTGGTTCCTGCACAGCCACACCAGCAACTTGGCCAGGTGATGCCGATTCTGCCTCCACGTTGTCACGCCATTGGTCCTGCCACAATGTCCGCCTCTGCCTCCTCATCCTCCACCGTGTCCTCAGCCTCCACTGCAGGGACAATTCACAGTGCCTCTCCAGCATACCACATGTGCAGGGTATGGCGGTGTCACGCTGTTCTGCATCTCGTTTGCCTGGGCAAACGGAGTCACACAGGGGAGGAACTGCTCCATGTCCTTCATAAAGAAATTGAATCCTTTCTCCACGACAACTTAAAATCGGAACCATGGTGACCGACAACGGGAAGAACATGGTGTCAGCGCTGTGTCAAGGAGAGCTGTGTCATGTGCCCTGCATGGTGCACATGTTCAATCTGGTTGTCAACTGGTTCCTAAAGTCTTCTACCCATCTGCAAGACATCCTAAAAATGGCCAGGAAACTTTGCATGCACTTCAGCCACTCGTACACTGCCAAGCACACCCTTGAGCTACAGCGGCAGAACGGCGTCCCCTAACATAGGCTGATATGCAACGCTTCCACCCATTGGAATTCCACCCTCCATATGTTGGATCGACTATACGAACAGAGAAAGGCCATAAACTAGTTCTTGATGATCCAAGCAGACAGAAGTACTCCCCTGTGTAACTTTGATGTCAGCCAGTGGCAGCTCATGCGTGACACCTTTACTCAGGCCCTTTGAGGAGGCCACTTTATTTGTCAGTCGCCAGAACTATGGGATGAACAACGTCATTCCACTGCTTCATGTCCTGGAACAGATGCTGGTAAATCTGGCTGGTCAGGGAACTGGAGAAGTGGCGCCTAGATCTCATGGCCACTTAAGCTCTGTGGGGGCTGAACTGTCGGAGGAGGACATTGGAGCACAAGCAATGTGTAGCAAAATGGGTGGTTTTTATACACAGGTGACAGGAGAGGAGGAGCAGGAGCAGCCAGAGGAGCTACAGGGTGATGGGGAAGACGAGGCAGAGGACCCAGACACACCGTGGCAGTATGCAGTGGAGATGGAGGCAGGGAGTCCCTCTGAGTCACTTGCACAAATGACCCAATGCATGTTCACTTGCTTGCGTAGTGACAGCTGAATTTTCAGCATTCTGCAGAGGGATGACTTCTAGCTCTCCACCTTGTTGGACCCTCGCTACTGGTCCAAAATGGGGGCCTTTTGTACACTCGCTGAGAGGGAGGACAAACTGAACTACTATAGAGATGTCCTATGTAGTCAGTTGACCACTGCCTATCTGCGCCATCGTCCATCCTCTCGCAGATCTGTCCGGGGGTCCCTCTGCACTCACCTTCCTCTGTCATGTCTGCTGTGGCAGGGTGGGAGGGTAGGAGCAGTTCTAGCTCAGTCAGCAGCAACTTGAGTCTAGAGTTGCTAATGAGCAGCCTTTTTCACCTGCCTAGTGCATCAGCTAGACCTGGAGCAGGACCAGAACCAGCAGGTGGTGGCATACTTGGACAGCATGCTTCCACCTGTCATTGAAAATCCGCTGCACTATTGAGCAGCCAAACTGGATTTGTGGCCGCAAGTGGCCGAGTTTACTCTGGAATAGCTGTCCTGCCCGGTGTTTAGTGCAGCGGAGGCCATAGTTACCCCAAGAAGAACTCGCCTGTCCACCCAAAATGTGGAGAGACTGACCTTTGTCAAGATGAATCAGGCATGGGTCAGCCAGGATTTCCACCCACCAATGTCTGATGCATCAGACTAGATCATCCATGGTGCCACACCAACACTTTGACAAAAGAGACCGGTTTCTTCTGGCTACCTGCCTCAGCTCCTATTCTGATGCTGCCACATGCCTGATACCACACATCTGATGCCAAGTTCTTCTTCTTTCACCCACCATCTTTAGCTGGTATTGGTATTGCCACCCACCTCCCCACTCTGTCAATGGGTCACTCTGTGGTCTCCTGATGCTGCTGCCACCTCACCACTCAGGTCTCCTGATGCTGCTGCTCCCACCTCCACACTGTCATTGTGCCACTCTGTGGCCTCTTCTTGATGCTGCTGCTGCCGACACCTCCATACTCTGTCATTGTGCCACTCTGTGGCCTTCTCCTGATGATTCTGCTGCTGCCACCTCCACACTCTGTCATTGTGCCACTCTGTGACCTCCGCCTGATGCTGCTGCCACCTCCACACTGTCATTGTGCCACCCTATGGCCTCCTCCTGATGCTGCTGCCTCCACCTACACACTCTGTCATTGTGCCACCCTGTGGCCTCCTCCTGATGCTGCTGCTGCCGCCACCTCCACACTCTGTCCTTGTGCCACTCTGTGGCCTCCTCCTGATGCTGCTGATGCCACCTCCACACTCTGTCATTGGGCCACTCTGTGGTCTCCTCAAGCTGCTTCCACCTCACCACTATGTCATAGGGCCACTCTGTGGACTTCTCATGCTGTTCCCAACCTCCCCACTTCATGACTGGGCCACTATTTTGCCTTTTGGCCTGGCTGACATCATCATTTATTTGACCCTTCTTCTGATCTGTCAGAAGGAAGGAAAGATTAGACACACAACAGATCCTGTCTATGTAGCACCTGTAAGGCCTGCATGACATGGTCTCTATTTTGCATCACAATTGGCTTCTGATTTGGTAGCCAAAAGCAGTAGTGGGTAAAAAACACAGAAGGCATGCAAATATTCCATTCACGTGTCATCTTTGTTTTGGATCCACTCCTGTTTTTTTTGGCTTTAGGAATACTGATGGATTACTGACTAAATGCTGACCGAATGAAAGGTGGATGCTCCACAGACAGGATCCGTTTTTTGGGGGTTATTGTTCTGACAGATCAGAGGAAGGGCAAAATAATCAGTGACGTCAACACAAACTTACTGCTGACACCCACTTCACTCTGTTGGGGGGCTCTACTTGTATAAGTGTTTAATAGATCAGGTTCTGTAGAAATCTATGTGGAATCAGTGAATTGGTGTAAAAGGAGTGCGCTCTTTTACGGTATAGTAGGATCTTGGGCCTCTGCACGGTTCTTTATAGCTGGCGCTAACATTGACCTGTAAGTGTGAGTTTACACTTGAGTTATTTGATCAGTTTTGGCCCCATAACTGCCCAAATACGTTAAGTGTGCAGTGATTCTAAGAGTGACGCCTGTCATCTACATGTCATACTGACTCACAGTATTGTTTCACTACCACAGCAGACTTCCTATGCATGTGACTACAAGGCACAGTGTTCTACACCACTATACAGGCTCTCTGCAGCTGTTTTTTAATGAGATTCGCCACACATAAATTCAGATTCAACCAAAGTTTTTCAGAAAATTCAGCAAACCGTCCAAATCGAATTTTTGAGAAATTCGCTCATCTCTATGGAAGACCTGAATTTGTTATCAAAAGGCTTTGTAGTGATCTCATAATGGGTGGTGCCAAGTGACAAACAGAACCTTGCTTCCCTGACAAAGTCATCTCTGCACCATCTGTAAATTCAGCTTCCACACATGACTACAGAATTATTCTGTTGAGTAAAACATTGTGCAAAACAACTTTCCCTGCTTAACCTATTTTTATATTCTTGCATTTTTATTACCATGACATATACCTGACATTGTGATATCTAAAAAACCCCTTCTAGTATTGTTAATTATAAAGTATCTGAAGAAAGCCTGTAATTTCAAGCAATAACTTAACGCATTTCCCTTTTATAGTCTTCACTCTCCTCTTCTTTGAACTATATAACGTTCAGCTCCTTTCTTGCTAGATCTAACACCAAGCTATTAGCATAATAAAAGTGTCAACTCTCATTCTGCCGTCCTGTATTTTTTCTAGTAGGAAACGACTGAAGATGGGAAACATTCCTTCCTCATGTATAGGGACGTGAAAAAAGGAAAAATAAAAGAATTTCTGATTATAAATGTAATTTTGGGAGTCACTTGCACCTAAAGGTTTTGTAGTCATACACCTAAAGCTTTTGGAATTTTTGAAGTCATGTGTACATACTGTACAAGTTTTAGAGTTGTGCACCTAAACGTTTTTGGAGTTGTGCACCTAAAAGGTTTGGAGTCCTGCACCTAGATGTTTTGGAGTCATGTGTACCTAAAGGTTTTGTAGTTGTACACGTAGAAGTTTTAGAGTCAGGTGCAAAAATGTTTTACAACACTCAAGAGTGTTTGCAGTCAATACACATTAAATTAACTTATCCATATTTGCACAATTGCAATATGCTTATTTTATTATCTAATCCATATACCTATATGTAAATATTTTAGCTCAGTAATACAACAGAAATTAATTGCTGTAATATACAAAAGGAGAAGGAAGAAAGGGATGCAAATGAGCTCTTTAAAAGCTCTGCCTCTACTGCCACCAGATATATGGCAGCTTTCTTATAAGTCAATGTTACCCTTTAAATAGGCCTTGTGGCATGATTCAGATATTAAATAAGCCAGTGCCTCATCTGCAGACAGATGTTTTGGGGTGATTGCCCCTCATCAGTGCAGAGCAAAGAGTACTGGCTTAACTAGGTGAGAGTCAGGGTTTGGGGACACTATCTCTCCTTGGGGAGAGGGTACCTTTCTCTGTGTGAGGAGACTTATAGGCCATTCATGCTCCTCTAGAATTCTGGGAAGAAAGGGATGCAAATGAGTTCTTAACCAGCTCTGCCTCTAATGCCACCAGATGTAAGGTGTCTATCCTATAAGTCAATGTTTGACCCTTTAAATAGACCTTGAGACATGACTTGGATATTAAAATATCCAGCACCTCATCTGCAAACAGCTGTTTATATAATATCTGAGTCACGTCTCAAGGCTTATTTAAATGATCAAACATTGACTTATAGGACAGCTGCAATACATCTGGTGGCATTAGAGGCAGAGCTTATTAAGATCTCATCTGCATCCCTTTCTTCCCATGCCGATTAAAGCACCCTCTCTCCAAGGAGAGATCATACCCCCAAATACAAAACTAATACACACCTTGGATCACATCTATAAAAATGGTATCAAGAAAAAAAGTGTTCTTCACAACAAACACAACCAATAACAATCCAAGCTTTTCTAAAGAAAATTACAAATTGAAACACTGACTGTAAATAGCTGGTATGGACAGACCTGGAAAAAGTCTGAAAAGCTTCAGCACAAGACGCAAATAAAGAATGATTACTTTTCAGCCAGGTATCCTGAGACATACTATTATACTGTAGGTACCTTACTTCCTCTGCTGTCAGTGCAAAGCGAAAGGGACACGTTTCTAAAGATACCCTTCAAATCTCAGTTTGTGCTACAGACTTCTTCACTCTTTGAATTCATCAGCAAGACGATGTTATCCTTGTCTGCCATTGTACATTTAGGCCTGGGCTACACTGCAACATTTTGTAGCGCAACTGATTGATTTTAAGTATTGAACTGCATCTGAGTCCAACTGTATGAATTCAGTTGATTGCAACCTTGTGGACTGCAGCTGACATTCAATAGTTAAAATCAATCAGTCACGCTACAAAAATTGCAGTGTAGCTCGGGCCTTACAAAAGGCTTACAGCCCGGTCACAGTCACTGTTTCGACAGCTCATATTACAATTGCTACTACTCCTTGCTTGACTCAGTGTTATAACTGCTATCAACACAGGACATGATTAGCAAATAAATTTCCTAATTACAGACGCAAAACTACTTGCAATTTATTGTTTGGATAAGATATTAAAGTTATTTAAATTATCATTTTGCAAGGAGGAATTAAAGCTTAGATGAACCACTGTGATCACAAGTTACAATGCGGATTTACAGGGAAGTCACACCTGTATTTCAGGGTTGGTGTTGAGCTACACTTTATTATATTTAAAATACTCTATGGTCTCATTTTAAATGTAAAATTTGAGCTATATGTATTTAGCCAAGTGTAACCTTGAACAAGCAGTATCACTTTGGGCATTAGTCCATAACGGACATTCTTTAATATAAGAAGTGTTCAGGGCAGAAGTGTAATATTAATAACAGTAATGGTGCATTTTATTTCAGAGAAATGGCTACTCAAATTAAGTGAAAGTTTTATTTCTTGAGCACTTGATATAAGGTCAATATAAAGAGAGGTTTGGAATTGTTAATCAGCAGATCTGTTGGGTAAATTATATTGGGTGCTATGTTACATTGTGAACATATTAACAATTTTACCACTTGTAGTTTATCACTGGAGAGTTACCACATATTGCAGTTAAAGTCAAGGAGGGGTGTAACCCTTCTATCACACAAAGTAAAGTAGGCCTGTGAGCTTACTATGCATACTATGCTGTCTTGTTTAAGGGGGGCACAGCATGGGAACGGGTCCATCTTTCTATTGGCTCAAATAGAACAAAACTGTTGGGGAGATTTATCACAACTCACTTAAAGGAAAACTAGTTAAGGCTGGGTTCACATCACCATTTCTTGTTCCATTTCTTTTATCCATTAGAAAAACAGAAAACAAAAAAAACAAATCCTGCATTTTAAGCATCTGTTACGCTCAGTTATGCAAACTTTGCATCCCTTTTAGCCATTTCTGTCTGAGATCCATTATTTTAAACAGAAAAATCTCATTTATCATTGTATATGCTTGCTGGCATTCAAAATTACTTAAATCTACAACAGCAAGGGAGCAGGCATATTTAAGACTGGCATCTAAATTGCTGGCAGTGGTGTAACTAAACGGGAAGCAGGGGAAGCAGTTGCTTCAGGACCCAAGAGGAGTAGTGTCTTTTCTAGTACTATTCAGTCCATGACGGCCCCCCGGGGTGTCACTGTATCTACAGGGAGCCCAGTCTGGCCTGAAATGTACTAGAAATGGTGTACATACCAGTATCAAGGAGCTTTTGAACGCAGTAGTCGTAGGCTAAAGGACCTTTGATTATCGAAGGTCCTGTATCCTACCATTATTGCATTCCAAAGGTCCTTTAGCCTCCAAGAGATATCAGAGGATGAAAAGAACCTGCAGCCTGTAAGTAAATAAGTGTCTGTGTGTATTTATGTATGTATGTGTTTATCTGTGTGTGTTTATATGAGTTTACATGTGTGACTTTATCTGTGTGTGAATATTATGTTATATTATATTCTGTGAATATATATATATATATATATACATACAAACAATTAGTGTGTGTGTGTATATATATATATATATATATATATATATATATATATATATATATACAGTACAGACCAAAAGTTTGGACACACCTTTTCATTCAAAGAGTTTTCTGTATTTTCATGACTATGAAAATTGTAGATTCACACTGAAGGCATCAAAACTATGAATTAACACATGTGGAATTATATACTTAAAGGGGTTGGCCACTTAGTTAGCACTTATTAAAACTCTAAAGAAAGCAGGGAGACAATAAACTTCCTAATATATCATCTGCAGCAGATCTGCCTGGTTCCCTTGCTATTGGCAGCCATGCCCCCTCTGTGCTGCTCTCATAGCTGCCTGGCTCGTCCATGCCTGCATGTGCACTAGTCCATGGAAGGAGTGTGCTGCTCCTGGGTCCTAAAGGCACCCTGCTTGTGTCAGAGAAGTTTCCTTCTGCTGTGACTGCAGACCTGACTATACAGGGCTGAAGGAGCTTAGCAGAGAAACATGTTAGAAGCTGAAATAAAGAAACTTTGCAAGAGGAAGAGAGACTGAGGAGAATCTGTGATGCACCTCACTGACTGCAGTGATGTAGCAGAGCCAGGAAGGTGCTGTGGACAACAAAGTGTGAGCAATCCTAGTGTCTGTCCTATCCTGACCACTCTGCAATGTGATCTTATCACAGACATGTTTATTCCAGCCAGACCAACAGGTCAGGAGCTTTAACCCCTTCTGAGCTGTCAGTATGACTGAGGTCAGTGATAGCAGCAGTCACTGATGTCATCTGTAAATATGTGCCCTCTCCTTCCTGCACACTG
Organism: Rhinella marina; assembly: GCA_900303285.1. Classification (NCBI taxonomy): domain Eukaryota; kingdom Metazoa; phylum Chordata; class Amphibia; order Anura; family Bufonidae; genus Rhinella; species Rhinella marina. The sequence goes on from ONZH01019874.1 coordinate 76,784, forward strand.
TATATAGTGATATATGATGCCCCCAATACACTGATATGTGATCACCACTTACTTATACTGTATATAGTGATGTGTGACCCCTTGTATACAGTAATAGTTGACCCCACCACCACCATACACTGTATATACTGATGTGTGACCCCCCACCACTGCATACAGAGATCTGTGAACCCCTGTACAGTGACCCCCTTTATACTGTATATACAGATGTGTGACCCCCTGTACATTATATATAGTGATGTGTGACCTCCTGTACTTTTTATATAGTGACTTGTGACCCCCCCTGTACATTATATATAGTGATGTGTGACCCCCTGTACTTTATATATAGTGACTTGTGACCCCCTGTACATTATATATAGTGATGTGTGACCCCCTGTACATTATATATAGTGATATGTGACCCCCTGTACTTTATATATAGTGACTTGTGACCCCCTGTACATTATATATAGCTATTTGACTACACTCATTTTCCCTTTTTTCCCAGATGAAGGGTAGTCATATATTCATAGATGATTGATGGGCTGACAGCTGGGAGCAGGTCGTATGATGATAGACAGGAGGCTCCTCTGTATGTCAGCAGATCGATTTGTGCAGTCCGTGCAGCTAAACAGAAATCTATGACAGCTCAGAGCTGCCATAGATTTCTGGCTTCATTTGAGTCAGAAAACTGGTGAAAATGAACATAAATTTGTTGGGGTGACTGGTTACGCCCTGTCTCTGCCATTGTCACGCCCTTTAAAAAAAAAAAAAAAGCGCAGTTAAAAATTTGCAAATTCATAGAGGGAGATTTATTAAAACTGCTGTAAAGGAAAACTGGCTTAGTTGCCCATAGCAACCAATCAGATTCCACCTCTCATTTTCTAAAGGAGCTTTGAAAAATGAAAGGTCGAATCTGATTGGTTGCTATGGGAAACCAAGCCAGTTTTCCTTTACACCAGTTTTGATAAATCTGTCCCATAGTTTGCAACGTTTTAATGCCACTTTTTAGGAACAAGGGAATTGATAACTCCCCCCCCCCCTCATTTTGTTTTTGGCTTACATCCAGTGGCCCAACTAGAAATGACTGGGCCCCACAGCAAATTTATGAAAAGGGTAACCCCCCCCCCCCTTTACTGTTGGGATTGGGGCGTTCTTTCCATTGCTATGTCTGTACAACAGTTATTCACTGATAACTGGGTTTTTGATAATATTTAAGGGGCTCTTGTCTCTATGGGAACACAGGTGGGCGGGGAGGTCATGTGACTGCTCCTCTAGACATGCTTGCTGCAGTGCATGCTGGGATTATTACTTTCACTTTGCAGCTGCTCCTCCCACACAGCCTGTCTGAGGAAGCTCCTCCGGGGAAGTGTGTCATGTTGAACAGGTTATATAAATGACATACAGCCAGTACATGTCACCTGAGAAATACTTCATAGTGTTGGCTATTGTCTGGGGGAACTTTGGATTTTTGATACTTAGGGTGGCCAACCCCTTTAACAAAAAAGTGTGAAACAACTGAAAATATATCTTATCTTATATATATCTTATATTCTAGGTTCTGCAAAGTAGCCACCTTTTGCTTTGATTACTGCTTTGCACACTCTTGGCATTCTCTTGATGAACTTCAAGAGGTAGTCACCTGAAATGGTGATCCAACAGTCTTGAAGAAGTTCCCAGAGATACTTAGCACTTGTTGGCCCTTTTGCCTTCACTCTGCGGTCCAGCTCACCCCAAACCATCTCGATTGGGTTCAGGTCTGGTGACTGTGGAGGCCAGGTCATCTGGCGTAGCAACCCATCACTCTCCTTCTTGGTCAAATAGCCCTTACACAGCCTGGAGGTGTGTTTGGGGTCATTGTCCTGTTGATAAATAAATGATGGTCCAACTAAACGCAAACCGGATGGAATAGCATGCTGCTGCAAGATGCTGTGGTAGCCATGCTGGTTCAGTATGCCTTCAATTTTGAATAAATCCCCAACAGTGTCACCAGCAAAGCACCCCCACACCATAACACCTCCTCCTCCATGCTTCACGGTGGGAACCAGGCATGTAGAGTCCATCCGTTCACCTTTTCTGCGTCGCACAAAGACACGGTTTTGGTTGGAACCAAAGATCTCAAATTGGACTCATCAGAGCTATTTTACCATGAAGGCCTGCTGCACACAGTCTCCTCTTAACAGTAGAGATGTGTCTGCTTCTAGATCTCTGTGTGGCATTGACCTGGTCTCTAATCTGAGCTGCTGTTAACCTGCGATTTCTGAGGCTGGTGACTCGGATTAATGTATCCTCCACAGCAGAGGTGACTCTTGGTCTTCCTTTCCTGGGGCGGTCCTCATGTGAGCCAGTTTCTTTGTAGCGCTTGATGGTTTTTGCGACTGCACTTGGGGACACTTTCAAAGTTTTCCCAATTTTTCGGACTGACTGACCTTCATTTCTTAAAGTAATGATGGCCACTCGTTTTTCTTTACTTAGCTGCTTTTTTCTTGCCATAATACAAATTCTAACAGTCTATTCAGTAGGACTATCAGCTGTGTATCCACCTGACATCTGCCCAACACAACTCATGGTCCCAACCCCATTTATAAGGCAAGAAATCCCACTTATTAAACCTGACAGGGCACACCTGTGAAGTGAAAACCATTTCAGGTGACTACCTCTTGAAGCTCATCAAGAGAATGCCAAGAGTGTGCAAAGCAGTAATCAAAGCAAAAGGTGGCTATTTTGAAGAACCTATAATATAAGACATATTTACAGTTGTTTCACACTTTTTTTTAAGTAAATAATTCCACATGTGTTAATTCATAGTTTTGATGCCTTCAGTGTGAATCTACAATTTTCATAGTCATGAAAATACAGAAAACTCTTGAATGAGAAGGTGTGTCCAAACTTTTGGTCTGTACTATATATATATATATATATATATATATATATATATATATATATATATATTTGTATGTGCATGTGTATATCTGTGTGTGTTAGTATGTGTTTGTGTATCTATGTCATCTGCAATCTGCTAATTCTGTATATAGGAGGTATATAGGTAGTAGTGTGTGTGTGAACATATACACTATATATATATTACTATATATATATATGTAAACTATATATTATATATATATATATATATATATATATTATATATATATATATATATATTATATATATATATATATATATATATAACTATATATATATATATATATATATATATATATATATATACTATATAACTATATATATATATATATATATATATATATAACACAAATTTATAGAATTAAAGCACTACTACTCCTATCCAAATATTTAGGACACTGATACTTGTTGAAAAAAAAGCTTTTTACTATTGATGACCTGTCCTTAGGATAGGTATCAATATCAGAGAGGGGAAGAGGGGGGTCCTGTAGAAAATCTTCTGTGGGGCCCAGTCAGTTGTAGCTACGCCCCTGACTGCTGGTCTTTAAAAATGTGCCCCATAGTTTTTTGTTTGTGTATAGTGTTGTTATTCTACTTTATCTAAGCCTCCACTATAATTTAGAGCTGTCATTTAAAAGGGTTTTCCAAGATTATAATAGTGATGACGAGTATTACGGTACTCGTAAGTGCTCGCTGCTCGGACGAGTATCTCGCCATGCTCGAGGAAATGGCAACTTCCGCATCGTGCTTTTTTGGCGCCTAAAAACACAGCCAAACACAAGGCAGGAGACTCTGCGTACCACCCAGCATCACGTGGGGCCCTTACATGTCGATAGCAGGGGTTGGCTGGCCTGATCAGGTGACCCTGGAATATACTACCGACTGGCCGCGGTGCTCGGCTCAGATGCCGTCTGGATGTCGTTAGGGATAGAGCTGCTGCCTTTCAGGGACAGTGTTAGGGCCTGCATTTAGTTGTCTGTTAGGCAGGGATCACCCACAAAGAACCCAACAGCCCTTCTAAGGGCTAGAAGACATTTTTTTTTTTTTGTCACTTGGCTGGCTGGCACTAGTAGTGCAGCTATCGCCATATATAAACCCCCTTTTTTTATTGTTATATCTCAGTGATACAAATCCATTGCACACAGCAGTGTGTGGAACCATTCTGTGTGTCACAGTTCAGTACACTCACTATTTTCTGTCCAGGTGACACTTTCTGTACGTCACAAATACAACCAAGGTCATTTGCTGCCTGTCACGTGTATGGCTTGATCCCAAAAATCTCTGTGCGACATTTGTCTGGGTCGCAGTCTAAAATAGCCACCGTCAGTAGGGTGTCAGTTAGCTCTACGATAGTTTCTGCACGTCACGTTCCCAAAAAAACAAAAATACAAAAAAAATATAGAAAAAAAATTTAGTTTTTTTGTTGTTTTAGCTCAGTGATACAAATCCATTTCACACAGCTGCGTGTAAACCTTTCTGTGTGTCACAGTTCAGCACACTCACTCCAATCCGTATATTTCTGTCCAGGTGACACTTTCTGTACGTCACAAAATACAACCAAGTCACCTTTGCTACCTGTCACGTATATATAGCTTGATCCTAAAAATCTCTGTGCGACATTTGTCTGGGTCGCAGTCTAAATAGCCACCGTCA
>ONZH01019875.1:0-13182 GCA_900303285.1 Rhinella marina
CAATTGGCAGACTTCCCGCATCATCTGCCAGTGTGTCACTTGGAAGTCGCAGTGTGGCATGAAGCTGCCTGATTGCCCCATGAGGTAGTCTGTTACGGCTGACCGTTGCTCGTACAGGCGGTCCAGCATATGGAGGGCAGAGTTCCATCTTGTTGGGACGTCGCAGATTAGCCGATGTTGGGGCAGACTGCGCTGTCTCTGGATCTTCAGCAGGTCCTTGCAGCGTACGAGTGGCTGAGTGTTTGCACATTCTGCGTGACATCCTCATGAGATCTGTTAGTCAGGAAAAGATCGGAAAACCTGTGCACTATGAGTTGATCACGTGTGCCAACAAGGTGTATGACTCAGCCTCCCCGCTGCACTGCTGAGACAAGTTTCCTCCCATTGTTGCGACGACACTTCCCACCGTTAGTTGACGTGGGGTCAGCCATTCATGTATCTCCTCCCTTATGGTTCGGAGGAGCTCCTGCCCAGTGTGGCTCCGTTCGCCCAGGCTCACCAGATGTAGGACTGCCTGAGAGTGTCGGGCATGACATCGGTGGTAAGACTGGACAGCTGGCAAAGTGGCGGATGCTTGCAAGGTGGTGGAGGCAGTTGTTGTCCTTTCCGCTGCTGGCACCCTAAAGCACCGTGGAGGTGACAGTGGCAAGAATGGGCCAACTTCCAGATGGTCTTCAGGAAGGATGTTGACCCAATGGGCATAATGGACATGTACTGCCCTTGCCCATAATTGAGACCACACTCAGCACTAGGTAAACGATCTTGGATACCGATAGTGCTAATGACTCACCAACCTTCTTCTTCACAAAACTATGCAAGGATGGCACAGCTTTGGAAGAGATGTAGTGGCGGCTGGGGACGCGCCATCTGGGGTGTGCACATGCCATTAAATCCCTGAAAGGCTGGGAGTCCACAAGATTGTAGGGCAGGGACTGAAGCACCAGCATCTTGACCAGGTGTCCTGTCAGTTTCTGGGCCATGGGATGGCTGCTTGAATAAACCTGACGTCTTTCCATGGACTCACCCAGGGATTGCTGCCTCATGAGCGGTGTAGATGGTAGTGACACCGTGCTGCTTCTTGCACTTGAGGCTGACGAGCTCTGAGTTGTACTGACAGGATGCTGCACGATGGGATCTGCAGTGGATGGTGCATCCTGACAGGAGGTGGTATTGGGTCACGGTTCTTCCAGGCCTGTGGGTGTTGCCTTTCCATGTGCTTCCTCATGGATGTTGTGCCGAGATTATCCCCCCTACCACGACTGACCTTATCATTGCACAGCAGGCAAAAGGCAATGTGCCTATCTGTCCCAAGGCGGAAAGAACTGCCAGACGACTGAGGACCGTTGTTTTCCGCCAGCCATGGGGGGTCTTGCTGGCTGTTGACTGCCACTGCTGGCTGAGGGTGCCCTCTCAGGACCCAGGCTTGAAGGTGAAGATCTATCTCTGGTAGCTTGTCTTCTACCGCTCGCTCTTCTGCCTTGTGTCCTTGCAACAGTGTGATGTTGCTGCGTCTGTGGCACCTCCATTTCCTCCCTGATGATGCTGGGGATACTGCCTGCTTCGGGGCGCCACGTCTGATCTGCCGTCTCATTGTCGTCAAATTCAGGACCAGTGCTAATTTCCTCCAGGATATCTGGTGTGGCACTGGATGCACCTCCCTGGCTCTGTTGACTTCCAGGCAACACCTCCTCTGGAGACTCATTACCTTGCACCTGCTGTCTTTGTAGAACTTCCTCCTCCTCCTCCTCATGACTAAAGAGTGGTAGAGAGTCGAAGGGCAGATCAAGGTTTGCCAACGTATCCATGGCAGAAGGTGCCCCACAGGTGATGGCCATTGTAATGACAGGGGACGGGGCAGAGGACTCTTGCTGACCGTCCCATGTAATGGTGGTGTCCGATGATCCAGCCGTTGCTTGACTCCTGGTTTGGGAGCTTTGGGCACTGGAACTTGAGGATTGGGTAAGCCAATCTGTAAGCCCTGGGTGGGTGGTTCTTACATGACCACTGGCGGTCACGGGTAGCTGCACCCTGCTGCCACGCCTGTTACCCCGGCTGCCACCGGGCCTGGTGCTGCTTGAACTGGGACGCTTTGACATATTTATTTGAGTATGGAAAAAATGAAAATGAGAAAACCAAAAAAATATAAACCTTATATAGCTTAATTCAACTATAACGGCTTTTTTAACTTTTTTTTTATAACTTTTTTGGTAACTTTTTTAGAACAGTTTTTTTTTATATTTTTTTGTTTTTTTTTAATATTTTTTTGGAGTTTTTTTGTAACTTTTTTAGTCGCGGCTACACTAGGTTGAACAGCAGAACAGCAACCTGGAGCGTGTACTGATGGTCACGGGACAGGGAGCTGGCTCAGTGCTACCTGTACTGACGTTATAGGTTACTTCACCTATAACGTATTATTAACAGCAAAAAATTTTTTAAAATTTTTTTTTTAGAACTTTTTTTTATATATTTTTTTTTTATATTTTTTTGGTGTTTTTTTGTAACTTTTTTTTGTCTCAGGACTTCGCAGCTACACTAGGTTGAATGCACCCAGCAGAGCAACAACCTGTACAAATTGTCACGGGACAGGAGCTGGCTCAGTGCTACCTGTACTGACGTTATAGGTTACTTCACCTATAACGTATTATTAACAGCAAAAATTTTTTAAAATTTTTTTTTTTAGAACTTTTTTTTATATATTTTTTTTTTATATTTTTTGGTGTTTTTTTGTAACTTTTTTTTGTCTCAGGACTCGCAGCTACACTAGGTTGAATGCACCCAGCAGAGCAACAACCTGTACAAATTGTCACGGGACAGGAGCTGGCTCAGTGCTACCTGTACTAACTCAACTGTCCTCCTGACAGCTTTCTCTCACTAACCCTTTCTAATCCTCTCTCTTTCTCTCTATCTCTCCCTGTCTCTGTCTAGCAGATTACCTATCTAGCTATCTTTATTTTTCTTCTAACTAACGTGGAGCTCCTCTCTGTGTGCTGTCTGGCAACAGAATGACGAGCTTCCGTCGTGCAACAGCACTTAAAGGGCAGTGGGAGTGACGTCACAGCTCTTGCATTTCACAGAAAAACAGGATACAAGGGATTTTATGTGTAATAATCCCTTGTATCCTGGTCTATTCTGTGAAAACGGTACAGTTTTGATGTGCCGTTTTTATTTTAACCAGATTCGTCTTAAAAGTTCTTAAACGAATCTGGTTCGTTACGGTTCTGTTCGCTCGTCCGAACGAACGTTCGGACGAACGAAAATAATAACCCATCTCGGCCATTCTCCTCCCAAAAGGGTGGTTTGACACGAGGGTCACACCAGGATACAAGGGATTGTAGGAGTAATAAATAATCCCTTGTATCCTGGTCTATTCTGTGAAAACGGTACAGTTTTGATGTGCCGTTTTTATTTTAACCAGATTCGTCTTAAAAGTTCTTAAACGAATCTGGTTCGTTACGGTTCTGTTCGCTCGTCCGAACGAACGTTCGGACGAACGAAAATAATAAGTTATTATTTTCGTTCGTCCGAACGTTCGTTCGGACGAGCGAACAGAACCGTAACGAACCAGATTATTAATAACCCATCTCGGCCATTCTCCTCCCAAAAGGGTGGTTTGACACGAGGGTCACACCAGGATACAAGGGATTGTAGGAGTAATAAATAATCCCTTGTATCCTGGTCTATTCTGTGGAAAAAGTAAACTTTATTTACGAACCTGATTCATACGAACTTGACGAAAGTTCGGTTCGGGGACGAACCGAACGTTCGGTAAAGTTCGTAACGAATCTGGTTCGTTACGGTTCGGTTCGCTCATCCCTAGTATCAACCCCACGCCTTTTCAGCTCTGCTACTTCTTTGCTATCTCTGTCTCCCCCTTTCCACAAACAGCACTCAGGTAGAACCCCCTGCAAATACAGCTCTGCTACATATGTCTTTTTCCCTCTACTGACATCACTTTGTATCAACCCCACGCCTTTTTAGCTCTGCTACTTCTTTGCTACCTCTGTCATCCCCTTTCCACAAACAGCACTCAGGTATAGCCTCCTGCAAATACAGCTCTGCTACATATATATTTTTCCCTCTACTGACATCACTTTGTATCAACCCCATGCCTTTTCAGCCCTGCTACCTCTGTCATCCCCTTTCCACAAACAGCACTCAGGTATAACCTCCTGCAAATAAAGCTCTGCTACATATGGCTTTTCCCCTCTACTGACATCACTTTGTATTAACCCCATGCCTTTTCAACTCTGCTACTTCTTTGCTACCTCTGTCATCCCCTTTCCACAAACAGCACTCAGGTATAACCTCCTGCAAATATAGCTCTGCCACATATGTCTTTTTCCCTCTACTGACATCACTTTGTATCAACCCCATGCCTTTTCAGCTCTGCTATTTCTTTTCTACCTCTGTCATCCCCTTTACACAAACAGCACTCAGGTATAACCTCCTGCAAATATAGATTTGCTACATATATATTTTTCCCTCTACTGACATCACTTTGTATCAATCCCACGCCTTTTTAGCTCTGCTACATGTCTTTTCAACTACCCTACCAGCTCTATGGATTTCTAGCTATAGCTATAATTATTGGCCTGCCGAATGTACTAGACAGAAACACACCAACTCATATTAGTAAAGTAAGGTGTTGCATCACAATACACAGTACTGCTGCATTTGTTTATCGGTGCAGTATCTTACTTTATTTTTTGTATTATTTTTGTGTTTCTGTCTACTAAATACTGCAGGCCAGTAGTTGCAGCTATATATAACAGTCACATTGCTGTTGGAGAAAAAGAATAGCCAGATATAACAGCTTTATATGTGATGACTCAGCCACATAGCTGGTGGGGGAGGTGAAGACACCTATGTGGTAGTGATATCAACAGTGATTGTGGGTGAGGGGGGAAGGGTGAGTGCTGATATTTCTAAAAATTGTATTTACAGCCAGTCACTCACACCTCTCATGTTACAGTGTACTTTCTTCTATCAAGATAAATATCTATCTATGTCAATATTGCTATATAGCATCTGACCATAATAATAATTATTCTATTTGGCAAAACGTTTCTGCCACCAAGGTGGGCATCCACAATAAATATGTTCCATATGTATATATATATAATTTTTGTTTTTTTAGATAAATCAGAAATAACTAAAGGTTTTTAATTTGTAAATGTAGAAATAGAATATCAAAGTTAGTCCTCTAAATAATTATAAATAAAATATTTTTTTTTCAGGCATATTGTAAAGAGTTACATTTTGAGGATTCAAATCTCGATTCCTCGACATTAGATGTATCCATGTCTTCTCTCAAGGTAAATACATTTTCAATGCAAGAGTAGTCATATCAATTTTTAGTCTGCTGATCAGCAATTTTGTGTACAAAAATTGGCAGAACAAACATGGAAAATGAGTTATAATACTAAATGTAAGTTTGGTAAATATTGGACATTAGACAATATTAGGGATCTTTCACAGAAGTGTGTACCTTGCTGTAATAACACTCCTTTTAAAGAGGTATCCACCCTATTTGACTTAGGCCCCATTCACACAACCATTACTGCGGATCCATAAATATACGGGGGGCCGCCCGGCGTGTGTTCCGCAGTGCTCAGAACACATGCCGTGCGGCCCCATTGAAAATGCCTATACTTGTCCATGCGCATGGACAAGTATAGGACATGCTTCAAAAGAGCCGCCGCACGGAGCTATCTCCGTGCCCCTGCTCCCGGCCCCATAGAAGTGAATGGGGCCGCATCTATTCCGCAATTTTGCGGATATATACTGCCCCATTCATACGGTCGTGTAAATGGGGCCTTTGTAATAGTCTAGAGTTATTATTTTGATAATACTGTGTGCTTCTGCATTATCTTTGTGAAACTGCATCACATTATAGTAAAGTGGACTTATCTTGTCCAAATAAGGTCAATCATGGACACATAGCATTATAAAATCATGACAATGTCAGGGATTCACTCCTATGAAAAAGTCCTTACTGTAAAACCAGATAATGGTCAAAAATTGCATCAATGTAAGAGTACCCTTTGCATTTCAGTTGTCATCTGGTCTGGTATGGATCTATGACTGCATAGACCTTCATTGTTGAAAACTTTATGGACCACTAATAGTGTACTTGAAAAAATATGTAACCATATCATAAAAATGTTACAAAGGGATCCCATATCATAAAGAAGAGATAGCCAACCTGGGGTACTTGAGCCATTCTAATAGTGCTAAGTCTCAGCATTCCATGTTGTAGCCAGTCTAATTATGTTGGTATTAGGAGTTTGGCTGTAGGTGTAATGCCAATAGATGACCAGCCTTTGAACACAGTGTATATTGTATAAAAATGTTTGCAAACTAAAATAATAATTTTTATAAACAGATTTCAGAGAACGAAGAAACGGTGGATGAATCGGAGACAAGTTCTGTGGATCAGGAGCAAGATGATGATGAGGTATGCATCACACTTGATCTCCTAAGTATTTTCTCTGCTAGCCCTTGGTGTTTATGTAATGTCCTTTATGAATTTCACGTCAATTTTATAGAAATTATATTTACAATTATTTTTTCTAAGGAAATGAATGAATTGATACAGTGGATGAAAGATAAAGCCAAGGCAGCACATCCCGGACCAGATTACTGTTTTCAAACAGACCCTGTCTGGGCCCCTGGTGAAGAGCGCCCTGGACCCGAACCAGACCCGGAAAAAAGGGTCAACAATGTGAACTGGTGTAAATGCCAGAATTGTATCCCAATGACCTCCGTTACTGAATCTATTTGCTGTTGTGAATTGGAAGTCTTGGAACATCTTGTAACAGGAAATATAACTTGTGTCATAGAACATGTTGATTTTCATGCTAGGTGTCTAGATCAAGATACTCTGGTGACATGTATGATTTCACAAACCATGCATTACAGAAGAGCTATTGATCATAACAAACCAAAGTATGTTTATGAAAAATATATTTTACACTATGATTTTGTTATAAATGTAATGTTCCAAATTACTAATCTTGCCTTTTTTATTATTTTTTTTATTTTAGTTGTCTTCGACTTTCAGCTTATCGTCAATTTACCACATGGATTTATGGATACCTTGGAAAACATATACGGATACCTATCCCATCATGTGTAACACAAGCAATAAGGGGGAGATTTCCAGACCCTGAAGGGCGATACACTGGTTTTAGATACTATTAGGATGTTCCACTTGCCTCGGCTGATTTTGATTTTAATTTTTAGACCAAATGTTACATTTGCTATGTTTTGTTGCCTATTTTTCAGTTGTGAGTTATTATGTTCATGTTTAAACGTTTTGTTACGATGCGAAAATTGTATTTATTCTTCCTCATAGAATACTTTATTTTATAGATATATATCTATATATTTTTTGTATGTTATATATATTTTTTTATAATTCTCAATAAATCACTACTTATTTGAAAGCATTCTTTTGAATTATTAACAAGAAATTTTCTATGTTTATATCTAAACTAATGTACTACTCCAAAAGCACCGTCTGCCCGTAAAGTACTTTACTGGATTCGTTTAAAGGGTTATTCCCATCTCAGACAATGGGGGCATATCCTAGCTATATGCCCCTGTAGTGCAACGTCTGGGACCCACACCTATATCGTGAACGGAGTGGTGAAAGTAACAGATGGTCCACCGCGCGTGCGTAGCCAACCTCCATTGATTTGTGAGGGAGCAGCGGGTAGCTGCGTCTAGTGGTGGCTGGACCCCCTAAAACCCAGGGTCCTCTTGGTGCTGCCCTCCACACTCCTTTCTCAATATAGGTGTGGGTACCAGCGGTGGGATCGGCCCCTATTAGACAATGGCATATTCTAGCGATATACCCACATTGAGATGTGAATACCCCTTTTACATATGGCTGATTGTTCCCATAGGTGCTCTACCCACAACTATCATTCCGTGAAGATATATACAACTGATATGCCACCTGTGTCAGCAATTGTAATATCCCTGCAACTAAATGATGCCATCTATACCAATAATTAATATATTTTCATCTCTCTATTGACACTGCTTTTCACACATGTAGAAACCATCATGGACAATCTAAAAATATCAAATCACAAAAATTGCAAACCCTTTTTTGATCAAATTTTTTTTAAATTAATAAAACGTTTGAACATTATAAAACTGTACATGTAAATATAAATAATTTTACAAGCAAAAAAAACTCTATTATTCAACTACTTTAAATTATTATCATTACAAAGTTATTATTTTCTGAATAAATGCCGACGCACTAAGTCCTCTTTTGGTGGCCGTTCAATCGGTGCAATATTTGGAGGTAAATCTGTCATGACCGTTTGCCAGGATGACTCTATGTTACCATCTGCAAATTCCATAATTCGAGTCAGAAGAGGAAAAAGAAATTCTTGTGAACGTGGCTCATAGAGGAGCTTCACCACCCAGGCCTTACGTGCTTTGCTGTACTCAAAACGGTATCTTTTTTCTGGCTCCTCCAAATCAGTGTCCTGATTTACTTTTAAAACTGCCTGCACTCTCCCCAGATTTGCATTATGATCTAACACAGCAAGTGTGGTTCGAGCAACCATCGCGTCAAAATAGAAGTGTACACGTTTCGGGCGATATTTCAGTACACCGGAATGAAGCACTTCTAATTCTCCTGTATGACAAAAAAAACAAAGGTGTTCGATGTCCTTTAAAAGTGATTGATTGGTCACTATACTTTTTAATTTGTCGTAGGCCGTGGAGTCTGATGTGAGCCATTTAGTATCAGCCAGAATTATGTTATGATAGCATCGTGAATAATCACTGTCGGTTTCCCACTCATGCACATTTATCACATGTTTTAGGATTGATTTCCATCTGTCTATTAAAGCTACAGGATCTGTGTCTCAGTTTCGAGAACACCACCAAAGATGGTTTTTTAAAGAAGATACCCACGGTGACAAAGATCCGCAATTTTTTGTTTTGGACGCAGTGAGCACCTTCTGTCCCACTGACTTGGCCAGATGCCAGACATCAAACTGATGCTTTATTCGTGGGTGGTCTTCTCTTATTATTTTTTGAATGCCTACATGCCTATCCGTAGCCACAATCCGGACATTGACACTGTTATTTATTATTCTGTCAATAGTTTGTTTGAATCCAATTTTTTCAAGGCTTACGGAATGAGCCGGTGGCACAATCTGCTGTACAGTGAAGTCCAGAATTTTGCCCAGGTCTATCTGGCAGAAAAAACCTGGGCTATCCGATTGTCCTCACCTGCCAAGCAAACTGGTCTTCTTCCCAGAGTCGATATTATTTTACCTTGTTCTTTTTTCCATTCTCATGAATCATGGGGAATATATAATTTGGCTGGTTCCGGTAATGGGTTGCTCTTGATATCATGGAGACATTTAGGAGATGAAAGAAATTTTGGATTTTCAAAAAATGGCTTCCACTTAGAACTATAGCACTTGATAACAGAAGGTTGCCTGCCGCTTTTCGATTTATTCTTGGTTGGCTAGTCCATAATTGTTGAAGGTTTCCACAGACATATTTCACATCTACGTTTATTGCTGATCCAATTTCTCATATTTTAAAGTGGGTTATTGTTGCACCGATGTCTTCCTGTATTGACATGGAATCAATGATATCAGACTTTCAAGAGAACTTTGAAATACAATGAATTTTTTTTTTCCATAACTGGGTCTTTGTTATTCCCACCTAAAATATGCATTTCATTAGGGTTTGAACATATTTCCTCCAGAGGTTCTATATCATCGTCCAAGTCATCGATGAATTGAGATAAATCCTCATCCTCCTCGTCCTCTGAATCAACAATGTCCGCAGGAATGAAAATTGGGTCTTCTTCAGGGCATTGTTTATCTTCGTGTGCTGCTTTTATTCCAGATAGTTGTATTTTTTGGCAAACTCGATTTGGAGTTTGTTTTACTGGAGATATGTTTGGAATTTCCATGTGGGTTGCCATTTTTGATGTTTTCAATGGTGTTGAGAAATAATTTGTCTGTGTCCGATGTAGGTCTTCAATTTCTTCATCAATCGGATCAATAATGCTGTCTGAATTTTCACTCTGTTCGTCGAATGAGATTTCGATGTGGTCACCAGAACTCTCATTTTCATCGGAGTGTGATGTTTCAGTTTCCTTAGCTGGCGCTTTAATCAGTGACCTTGGTTATTTTTTACGTCTTGGACGAGATCTTTAGACTTTTTTCGCTAGGTCCACCAATAAATGGCACTGTGTACCACGTTGTCGAGACCTAGTTTTTTTTGTTTGAATTCCAAATTTTTTTTTAAATAAAACTTGTATAGAGTACAAATTTGTTGTGGTCTTTCGACCAATACAAGTCCGTATTGGTCGCTTTATCCACTTTTGTTGTCATACTTGGACTTGCAATTTCTACATCCATTTCTGAAATGGTAGCTGTCATGGGCAGTTGTAAATGAATGGTGCTGCCCATCACATTCATTTTGCCCACAATTGTGCGATACACTAGCCACAGTCTAGAGAATAATTTTTTTCACTCAATTATATAAACTAGAGTCCAGTGAACAATTGTGAGTTGTGCGGTACACTAGCTGCAGTCTAGAGAATATTTTTTCAGTCAATTATATAAACTACAGTCCAGTGAACAATTGTGAGGTGTGCGATACACTAGCCACAGTCTAGAGAATACGTTTTTATTCTCAGTTATATAAACTACAGTCCAGTGAACAATTGTGAGGTGTGCGATACACTAGCCGCAATCTAGAGAATACGTTTTTATTCTCAGTTATATAAACTACAGTCCAGTGATCAATTGTGAGGTGTGCGATACACTAGCCGCAGTCTAGAGAATATGTTTTTATTCTCATTTATATAAACTACAGTTCAGTGTACAATTGTGAGGTGTGCGATACACTAGCCGCAGTCTAGAGAAAACGTTTTTATTCTCAGTTATATAAACTACAGTCCAGTGAACAATTGTGAGGTGTGCGATGCACTAGCCGCAGTCTAGAGAATACGTTTTTATTCTCAGTTATATAAACTACAGTCCAGTAAACAATTGTGAGGTGTGCGATACACTAGCCACAGTCAAGAGAATATGTTTTTATTCTCAGTTATATAAACTACAGTCCAGTGAACAATTGTGAGGTGTGCGGTACACTAGCCACAGTCTAGAGAATAATTTTTTTCACTCAATTACATCAACTACAGTCCAGTGAACAATTCTGAGGTGTGCGATACACTAGCCGCAGTCTAGAGAATACATTTTTATTCTCAGTTATATAAACTACAGTCCAGTGCACAATTGTGATCTGTGCGATACACTAGTCGCAGTCTACAGAATAATTTTTTCACTCAATTACATAAACTACAGTCCAGTGCACAATTGTGAGGTGTGCAATACACTAGCCGCAGTCTAGAAAATACGTTTTTATTCTCAGTTATATAAACTACAGTCCAGTGAACAATTGTGAGGTGTGTGATACACTAGCCTCAGTCTAGAGAATACGTTTTTATTCTCATTTATATAAACTACAGTTCAGTGAACAATTGTGAGGTGTGCGATACACTAGCCGCAGTCTAGAGAATACGTTTTTATTCTCAGTTATAAAAACTACAGTCCAGTGAACAATTGTGAGGTGTGCGATACACTAGCCACAGTCTAGAGAATAAGTTTTTATTCTCAGTTATATAAACTACAGTCCAGTGAACAATTGTGAGGTGTGCGATACACTAGCCGCAGTCTAGAGAATACGTTTTTATTCTCAGTTATAAACTACAGTCCAGGGAACAATTGTGAGGTGTCTGATACACTAGCCACAGTCTAGAGAATATTTTCTTTCACTCAATTACATAAACTACAGTCCAGTGAACAATTGTGAGGTGTGCGACACACTAGCCACAGTCTAGAGAATAATTTATTTCACTCAATTACATAAACTACAGTTCAGTGAACAATTGTGAGGTGTGTGATACACTAGCCGCAGTCTAGAGAATACATTTTTATTCTCAGTTATATAAACTACAGTCCAGTGAACAATTGTGAGGTGTGCGATACACTAGCCGAAGTCTAGAGAATATTTTGTTTCACTCAATTACATAAACTACAGTCCAGTGCACAATTGTGAGGTTTGCGATACACTAGCCGCAGTCTAGAGAATAATTTTTTTCACTCAATTTATAAACTACAGTCCAGTGAACAATTATGAGGTGTGCGATACACTAGCCGCAGTCTAGAGAATAATTTTTTTCACTCAATTTATAAACTACAGTCCAGTGAACAATTGTGAGGTGTGCGATACACTAACCGCAGTCTAGAGAATATTTTTTTCACTCAATTACATAAACTACAGTGCAGTGAACAATTGTGAGTTGTGTGATACACTAGCCGCAGTCTAGAGAATACGTTTTTATTCTCAGTTATATAAACTACAGTCCAGTGAACAATTGTGAGGTGTGCGATACACTAGCTGCAGTCTAGAGAATAATTTTTTTCACTCAATTACATAAACTACAATCCAGTGCACAATTGTGAAGTGTGCGATACACTAGCCACAGTCTAGAGAATACGTTTTTATTCTCAGTTATAAAAACTACAGTCCAGTAAACAATTGTGAGGTGTGCGATACACTAGCCACAGTCAAGAGAATATGTTTTTATTCTCAGTTATATAAACTACAGTCCAGTGAACAATTGTGAGGTGTGCGGTACACTAGCCACAGTCTAGAGAATAATTTTTTTCACTCAATTACATCAACTACAGTCCAGTGAACAATTGTGAGGTGTGCGATACACTAGCCGCAGTCTAGAGAATACATTTTTATTCTCAGTTATATAAACTACAGTCCAGTGCACAATTGTGATCTGTGCGATACACTAGTCGCAGTCTACAGAATAATTTTTTCACTCAATTACATAAACTACAGTCCAGTGCACAATTGTGAGGTGTGCAATACACTAGCCGCAGTCTAGAAAATACGTTTTTATTCTCAGTTATATAAACTACAGTCCAGTGAACAATTGTGAGGTGTGCGATACACTAGCCTCAGTCTAGAGAATACGTTTTTATTCTCATTTATATAAACTACAGTTCAGTGAACAATTGTGAGGTGTGCGGTACACTAGCCGCAGTCTAGAGAATACGTTTTTATTCTCAGTTATAAAAACTACAGTCCAGTGAACAATTGTGAGGTGTG
>ONZH01019876.1:0-40488 GCA_900303285.1 Rhinella marina
GTGGCTGCACTTAGTAAAAAGTGGTACACTTAGTAATGTATAGATGAGCTCCCTCTAGTGGTGCTGCACTTAGTAATAAACAGTATGGATGAGCTCCTCTAGTGGTGGCTGCACTTAGTAATTACACAGTATGGATGAGCTCCCTCTAGTGGTAGCTGCACAGTATAGTGGTGGTGCACTTAGTAATACACAGTATGGATGAGCTCCCTAGTGGTGCTGCACTTAGTAATAACACAGTATGGATGAGCTCCTCTAGTGGTGGCTGCACTTAGTAATAACACAGTATGGATGAGCTCCCTCTAGTGGTGCTGCACTTAGTAATAACACAGTATGGATGAGCTCCCTCTAGTGGTGGCTGCACTTAGTAATAACACAGTATGGATGACTCCCTCTAGTGGTGGCTGCACTTAGTAATTACACAGTATGTATGAGCTCCCCCTAGTGGTGGCTGCACTTAGTAATAACACAGTATGGATGAGCTCCCTCTAGTGGTGGCTGCACTTAGTAACAACACAGTATGGATGAGCTCCCTCTAGTGGTGGCTGCACTTAGTAATTACGCAGTATGGATGAGCTCCCTCTAGTGGCGGCTGCACTTAGTAATTACACAGTATGGATGAGCTCCCTCTAGTGGTGGCTGCACTTAGTAATAACACAGTATGGATGAGCTCCCTCTAGTGGTGGCTGCACTTAGAAATAACACAGTATGGATGAGCTCCCTCTAGTGGTGGCTGCACTTAGTAATAACACAGTATGGATGAGCTCCCTCTAGTGGCGGCTGCACTTAGTAATTACACAGTATGGATGAGCTCCCCTAGTGGTGGCTGCACTTAGTAATAACACAGTATGTATGAGCTCCCCCTAGTGGTGGCTGCACTTAGTAATTACACAGTGTGGATGAGCTCCCTCTAGAGTGGGCTGCCACTTAGTAATAACACAGTGTGGATGAGCTTCCCCTAGTGGTCGCTGCACTTAGTAATAACACAGTATGGATGAGCTCCTTCTAGTGGTGGCTGCACTTAGTAATAACACAGTATGGATGAGATCCTCTAATGGTGGCTGCACTTAGTAATAACACAGTATGGATGAGCTCCCTCTAGTGGTGGCTGCTCTTAGTAATAACACAGTATGGATGAGATCCCTCTAATGGTGGCTGCACTTAGTAATAACACAGTATGGATGAGATCCCTCTAATGGTCGCTGCACTTAGTAATAACACAGTACTGGATTGAGCTCCCTCTAGTGGTGGCTGCACTTAGTAATAACACAGTATGGATGAGCTCCTTCTAGTGGTCGCTACACTTAGTAATTACACAAGTATAGATGAGCTCCCTCTAGTGGTGGCTGCACTTAGGAATAACACAGTATGGATGAGCTCCTCTAGTGGTGTTTGCACTTAGTAATACACAGTATGGATGAGCTCCCTCTAGAGGTGGCTGCACTTAGTAATAACACAGTGTGGATTAGCTTCCCCTAGTGGTCGCTGCACTTAGTAATAACACAGTATGGATGAGCTCCTTCTAGTGGTGGCTGCACTTAGTAATAACACAGTATGGATGAGCTCCTTCTAGTGGTGGCTGCACTTAGTAATTACACAGTATGGATGAGCTCCTTCTAGTGGTGGCTGCACTTAGTAATAACACAGTATGGATGAGCTCCCTCTAGTGGTGGCTGCACTTAGTAATTACACAGTATGGATGAGCTCCCTCTAGTGGTCGCTACACTTAGTAATTACACCAGTATAGATGAGCTCCTCTAGTGGTGCTGCACTTAGGAATAACACAGTATGGATGAGCTCCCTCTAGTGGTGTTTGCACTTAGTAATTACACAGTATGGATGAGCTCCCCCAAGTGGTAGCTGCACTTAGTAATTACACAGTATGGATGAGCTCCCTCCTAGTGGTCGCTACACTTAGTAATTACACAGTATAGATGAGCTCCCTCTAGTGGTGGCTGCACTTAGGAATAACACAGTATGGATGAGCTCCCTCTAGTGGTGTTTGCACTTAGTAATTACACAGTATGGATGAGCTCCCTCTAGTGGTGGCTGCACTTAGTAATTACATAGTATGGATGAGCTCCCTCTAGTGGTGTCTGCACTTAGTAATTACACAGTATGGATGAGCTCCCTCTAGTGGTGGCTGCACTTAGTAATTACACAGTATGGATGAGCTCCCTCTAGTGGTGGCTGCACTTAGTAATTACACAGTATGGATGAGCTCCCTCTAGTGGTGGCTGCACTTAGGAATAACACAGTATGGATGAGCTCCCTCTAGTGGTGTTTGCACTTAGTAATTACACAGTATGGATAAGCTCCCCTAGTGGTAGCTGCACTTAGTAATAACACAGTATGGATGAGCTCCCTCTAGTGGTGGCTGCACTTAGGAATAACACAGTATGGATGAGCTCCCTCTAGTGGTGTTTGCACTTAGTAATTACACAGTATGGATAAGCTCCCCCTAGTGGTAGCTGCACTTAGTAATAAACAGTATAGATGAGCTCCCCCTAGTGGTGGCTGCACTTAGTAAATAACACAGTATGGATGAGCTCCCTCTAGTGGTTGCCTGCACTTAGTAATAACACAGTATGGATGAGCTCCTTCTAGTGTGGCTGCACTTAGTAATAACACAGTATGGATGAGCTCCCCCTAGTGGTGGCTGCACTTAGTAATAACACAGTATGGATGAGCTCCCTCTAGTGGTGGCTGCACTTAGTAATTACACAGTATGGATGAGCTCCCTCTAGTGGTGGCTGCACTTAGTAATAACACAGTATGGATGAGCTCCCCCTAGTGGTGGCTGCACTTAGTAATAACACAGTATGGATGAGCTCCCTCTAGTGGTGGCTGCACTTAGTAATAACACAGTATGGATGAGCTCCCCCTAGTGGTGGCTGCACTTAGTAATAACACAGTATGGATGAGCTCCCTCTAGTGGTGGCTGCACTTAGTAATAACACAGTATGGATGAGCCCCTATGGTTTGCCTTAGTAATTACACAGTATGGATGAGCTCCCCCAAGTGGTAGCTGCACTTAGTAATTACACAGTATGGATGAGCTCCCTCTAGTGGTCGCTACACTTAGTAATTACACAGTATGGATGAGCTCCTTCTAGTGGTGTCTGCACTTAGTAATAACACAGTATGGATGAGCTCCCTCTAGTGGTGGCTGCACTTAGTAATAACACAGTATGGATGAGCTCCCTCTAGTGGTGGCTGCACTTAGTAATTACACAGTATGGATGAGCTCCCTCTAGTGGTGGCTGCACTTAGTAATAACACAGTATGGATGAGCTCCAACTAGTGGTGGCTGCACTTAGTAATAACACAGTATGGATGAGCTCCTTCTAGTGGTGGCTGCACTTAGTAATAACACAGTATGGATGAGCTCCCCCTAGTGGTGGCTGCACTTAGTAATAACACAGTATGGATGAGCTCCCCCTAGTGGTGGCTACACTTAGTAATAA
The DNA here is from genome assembly GCA_900303285.1 of Rhinella marina. Taxonomy (NCBI): domain Eukaryota; kingdom Metazoa; phylum Chordata; class Amphibia; order Anura; family Bufonidae; genus Rhinella; species Rhinella marina. The sequence continues at coordinate 3,465 of ONZH01019876.1, forward strand.
CACAGTATGGATGAGCTCCCCTAGTGGTGGCTGCACTTAGTAATAACACAGTATGGATGAGCTCCCCCTAGTGGTGGCTGCACTTAGTAATTACACAGTATGGATGAGATCCCTCTAATGGTGGCTGCACTTAATAATAACACAGTATGGATGAGCTCCCTCTAGTGGTGGCTGCACTTAGTAATTACACAGTATGGGTGAGCTCCCTCTAGTGGTGGCTGCACTTAGTAATAACACAGTATAAATGAGCTCCCTCTAGTGGTGGCTGCACTTAGTAATAACACAGTATGAATGAGATCCCTCTAGTGGTGGCTGCACTTAGTAATTACACAGTATGGGTGAGCTCCCTCTAGTGGTGGCTGCACTTAGTAATAACACAGTATAAATGAGCTCCCTCTAGTGGTGGCTGCACTTAGTAATAACACAGTATGAATGAGCTCCCCCTAGTGGTGGCTGCACTTAGTAATAACACAGTATGGATGAGCTCCCCCTAGTGGTGGCTGCACTTAGTAATTACACAGTATGGGTGAGCTCCCTCTAGTGGTGGCTGCACTTAGTAATAACACAGTATAAATGAGCTCCCTCTAGTGGTGGCTGCACTTAGTAATAACACAGTATGAATGAGCTCCCCCTAGTGGTGGCTGCACTTAGTAATAACACAGTATGGATGAGCTCCCCCTAGTGGTGGCTGCACTTAGTAATTACACAGTATGGATGAGATCCCTCTAATGGTGGCTGCACTTAATAATAACACAGTATGGATGAGCTCCCTCTAGTGGTGGCTGCACTTAGTAATTACGCAGTATGGATGAGCTCCCTCTAGTGGTGGCTGCACTTAGTAATAACACAGTATGGATGAGCTCCCCTAGTGGTGGCTGCACTTAGTAATAACACAGTATGGATGAGCTCCCTCTAGTGGTGGCTGCACTTAGTAATAACACAGTATGAATGAGATCCCTCTAGTGGTCGCTGCACTTAGTAATTACACAGTATGGATGAGCTCCCTCTAGTGGTGGCTGCACTTACTAATTACACAGTATGGATGAGCTCCCTCTAGTGGTGGCTGCACTTAGTAATAACACAGTATGGATGAGCTCCCCTAGTGGTGGCTGCACTTAGTAATAACACAGTATGGATGAGCTCCCTCTAGTGGTGGCTGCACTTAGTAATTACACAGTATGGATGAGCCCCCTCTAGTGGTGGCTGCACTTAGTAATTACACAGTATGGATGAGCTCCCTCTAGTGGTGGCTGCACTTAGTAATAACACAGTATGGATGAGCTCCCTCTAGTGGTGGCTGCACTTAGTAATAACACAGTATGGATGAGCTCCCACTAGTGGTGGCTGCACTTATTAATTACGCAGTATGGATGAGCTCACTCTAGTGGTGGCTGCACTTAGTAATAACACAGTATGGATGAGCTCCCCCTAGTGGTCGCTGCACTTAGTAATTACACAGTATAGATGAGCTCCCTCTAGTGGTCGCTGCACTTAGTAATAACACAGTATGGATGAGCTCCCTCTAGTGGTGGCTGCACTTAGTAATTACACAGTATGGATGAGCTCCCTCTAGTGGTTGCTGCACTTAGTAATAACACAGTATGGATGAGCTCCTTCTAGTGGTGGCTGCACTTAGTAATTACACAGTATGGATGAGCTCCCCCTAGTGGTAGCTGCACTTAGTAATTACACAGTATGGATGAGCTCCCTCTAGTGGTGGCTGCACTTAGTAATAACACAGTATGGATGAGCTCCCTCTAGTGGTTGCTGCACTTAGTAATAACACAGTATGGATGAGCTCCCTCTAGTGGTGGCTGCACTTAGTAATAACACAGTATGGATGAGCTCCCTCTAGTGGTGGCTGCACTTAGTAATTACACAGTATGTATGAGCTCCCCTAGTGGTGGCTGCACTTAGTAATAACACAGTATGGATGAGCTCCCTCTAGTGGTGGCTGCACTTAGTAACAACACAGTATGGATGAGCTCCCTCTAGTGGTGGCTGCACTTAGTAATTACGCACTATGGATGAGCTCCCTCTAGTGGCGGCTGCACTTAGTAATTACACAGTATGTATGAGCTCCCCTAGTGGTGGCTGCACTTAGTAATAACACAGTATGGATGAGCTCCCTCTAGTGGTGGCTGCACTTAGGAATAACACAGTATGGATGAGCTCCCTCTAGTGGTGGCTGCACTTAGTAATAACACAGTATGGATGAGCTCCCTCTAGTGGCGGCTGCACTTAGTAATTACACAGTATGGATGAGCTCCCCCTAGTGGCGGCTGCACTTAGTAATAACACAGTATGGATGAGCTCCCTCTAGAGGTGGCTGCACTTAGTAATAACACAGTGTGGATGAGCTTCCCCTAGTGGTCGCTGCACTTAGTAATAACACAGTATGGATGAGCTCCTTCTAGTGGTGGCTGCACTTAGTAATAACACAGTATGGATGAGCTCCCTCTAGTGGTGGCTGCACTTAGTAATAACACAGTATGGATGAGCTCCTTCTAGTGGTCGCTACACTTAGTAATTACACAGTATAGATGAGCTCCCTCTAGTGGTGGCTGCACTTAGGAATAACACAGTATGGATGAGCTCCCTCTAGTGGTGTTTGCACTTAGTAATTACACAGTATGGATGAGCTCCCTCTAGAGGTGGCTGCACTTAGTAATAACACAGTGTGGATTAGCTTCCCCTAGTGGTCGCTGCACTTAGTAATAACACAGTATGGATGAGCTCCTTCTAGTGGTGGCTGCACTTAGTAATAACACAGTATGGATGAGCTCCTTCTAGTGGTGGCTGCACTTAGTAATTACACAGTATGGATGAGCTCCTTCTAGTGGTGGCTGCACTTAGTAATAACACAGTATGGATGAGCTCCCTCTAGTGGTGGCTGCACTTAGTAATTACACAGTATGGATGAGCTCCCTCTAGTGGTCGCTACACTTAGTAATTACACAGTATAGATGAGCTCCCTCTAGTGGTGGCTGCACTTAGGAATAACACAGTATGGATGAGCTCCCTCTAGTGGTGTTTGCACTTAGTAATTACACAGTATGGATGAGCTCCCCCAAGTGGTAGCTGCACTTAGTAATTACACAGTATGGATGAGCTCCCTCTAGTGGTCGCTACACTTAGTAATTACACAGTATAGATGAGCTCCCTCTAGTGGTGGCTGCACTTAGGAATAACACAGTATGGATGAGCTCCCTCTAGTGGTGTTTGCACTTAGTAATTACACAGTATGGATGAGCTCCCTCTAGTGGTGGCTGCACTTAGTAATTACACAGTATGGATGAGCTCCTTCTAGTGGTGTCTGCACTTAGTAATAACACAGTATGGATGAGCTCCCTCTAGTGGTGGCTGCACTTAGTAATTACACAGTATGGATGAGCTCCCTCTAGTGGTGGCTGCACTTAGTAATTACACAGTATGGATGAGCTCCCTCTAGTGGTGGCTGCACTTAGGAATAACACAGTATGGATGAGCTCCCTCTAGTGGTGTTTGCACTTAGTAATTACACAGTATGGATAAGCTCCCCCTAGTGGTAGCTGCACTTAGTAATAACACAGTATGGATGAGCTCCCTCTAGTGGTGGCTGCACTTAGGAATAACACAGTATGGATGAGCTCCCTCTAGTGGTGTTTGCACTTAGTAATTACACAGTATGGATAAGCTCCCCCTAGTGGTAGCTGCACTTAGTAATAACACAGTATAGATGAGCTCCCCCTAGTGGTGGCTGCACTTAGTAATAACACAGTATGGATGAGCTCCCTCTAGTGGTTGCTGCACTTAGTAATAACACAGTATGGATGAGCTCCTTCTAGTGGTGGCTGCACTTAGTAATAACACAGTATGGATGAGCTCCCCCTAGTGGTGGCTGCACTTAGTAATAACACAGTATGGATGAGCTCCCTCTAGTGGTGGCTGCACTTAGTAATTACACAGTATGGATGAGCTCCCTCTAGTGGTGGCTGCACTTAGTAATAACACAGTATGGATGAGCTCCCCCTAGTGGTGGCTGCACTTAGTAATAACACAGTATGGATGAGCTCCCTCTAGTGGTGGCTGCACTTAGTAATAACACAGTATGGATGAGCTCCCCCTAGTGGTGGCTGCACTTAGTAATAACACAGTATGGATGAGCTCCCTCTAGTGGTGTTTGCACTTAGTAATTACACAGTATGGATGAGCTCCCCCAAGTGGTAGCTGCACTTAGTAATTACACAGTATGGATGAGCTCCCTCTAGTGGTCGCTACACTTAGTAATTACACAGTATGGATGAGCTCCTTCTAGTGGTGTCTGCACTTAGTAATAACACAGTATGGATGAGCTCCCTCTAGTGGTGGCTGCACTTAGTAATAACACAGTATGGATGAGCTCCCTCTAGTGGTCGCTACACTTAGTAATTACACAGTATAGATGAGCTCCCTCTAGTGGTGGCTGCACTTAGGAATAACACAGTATGGATGAGCTCCCTCTAGTGGTGTTTGCACTTAGTAATTACACAGTATGGATAAGCTCCCCCTAGTGGTAGCTGCACTTAGTAATAACACAGTATAGATGAGCTCCCCCTAGTGGTGGCTGCACTTAGTAATAACACAGTATGGATGAGCTCCCTCTAGTGGTTGCTGCACTTAGTAATAACACAGTATGGATGAGCTCCTTCTAGTGGTGGCTGCACTTAGTAATAACACAGTATGGATGAGCTCCCCCTAGTGGTGGCTGCACTTAGTAATAACACAGTATGGATGAGCTCCCTCTAGTGGTGGCTGCACTTAGTAATTACACAGTATGGATGAGCTCCCTCTAGTGGTGGCTGCACTTAGTAAAAACACAGTATGGATGAGCTCCCCCTAGTGGTGTCTGAACTTAGTAATTACACAGTATGAATGAGATCCCTCTAGTGGTGGCTGCACTTAGTAATAACACAGTATGGATGAGCTCCCCCTAGTGGTGGCTGCACTTAGTAATAACACAGTATGGATGAGCTCCCTCTATTGGTGGCTGCACTTAGTAATAACACAGTATGGATGAGCTCCCACTAGTGGTGGCTGCACTTAGTAATTACGCAGTATGGATGAGCTCCCTCTAGTGGTGGCTGCACTTAGTAATAACACAGTATGGATGAGCTCCCCCTAGTGGTCGCTGCACTTAGTAATTACACAGTATAGATGAGCTCCCTCTAGTGGTTGCTGCACTTAGTAATAACACAGTATGGATGAGCTCCCTCTAGTGGTGGCTGCACTTAGTAATTACACAGTGTGGATGAGCTCCCCTTGTGGTGGCTGCACTTAGTAATAACACAGTATGGATGAGCTCCCTCTAGTGGTGGCTGCACTTAGTAATTACACAGTGTGGATGAGCTCCCCTTGTGGTGGCTGCACTTAGTAATAACACAGTATGGATGAGCTCCCACTAGTGGTGGCTGCACTTAGTAATAACACAGTATGGATGAGCTCCTTCTAGTGGTGGCTGCACTTAGTAATAACACAGTATGGATGAGCTCCCCCTAGTGGTGGCTGCACTTAGTAATTACACAGTATGGATGAGCTCCCTCTAGTGGTGGCTACACTTAGTAATAACACAGTATGGATGAGCTCCCCCTAGTGGTGGCTGCACTTAGTAATAACACAGTATGGATGAGCTCCCTCTAGTGGTGGCTGCACTTAGTAACAACACAGTATGGATGAGATCCCTCTAATGGTGGCTGCACTTAATAATAACACAGTATGAATGAGATCCCTCTAGTGGTGGCTGCACTTAGTAATTACACAGTATGGGTGAGCTCCCTCTAGTGGTGGCTGCACTTAGTAATAACACAGTATAAATGAGCTCCCTCTAGTGGTGGCTGCACTTAGTAATAACACAGTATGAATGAGATCCCTCTAGTGGTGGCTGCACTTAGTAATTACACAGTATGGATGAGCTCCCTCTAGTGGTCGCTACACTTAGTAATTACACAGTATGTATGAGCTCCTTCTAGTGGTGGCTGCACTTAGTAATTACACAGTATGGATGAGCTCCCCTAGTGGTGGCGGCACTTAGTAATAACACAGTATGGATGAGCTCCCTCTAGTGGTGGCTGCACTTAGTAATAACACAGTATGGATGAACTCCCTCTAGTGGTGGCTGCACTTAGTAATAACACAGTATGGATGAGCTCCCTCTAGTGGTCGCTACATTTAGTAATTACACAGTATGGATGAGCTCCCCTAGTGGTGGCGGCACTTAGTAATAACACAGTATGGATGAGCTCCCTCTAGTGGTGGCTGCACTTAGTAATAACACAGTATGGATGAGCTCCCCTAGTGGTGGCTGCACTTAGTAATAACACAGTATGGATGAGCTCCCTCTAGTGGTGGCTGCACTTAGTAATAACACAGTATGGATGAGCTCCCTCTAGTGGTGGCTGCACTTAGTAAAAACACAGTATGGATGAGCTCCCCCTAGTGGTGTCTGAACTTAGTAATTACACAGTATGAATGAGATCCCTCTAGTGGTGGCTGCACTTAGTAATAACACAGTATGGATGAGCTCCCTCTATTGGTGGCTGCACTTAGTAATAACACAGTATGGATGAGCTCCCACTAGTGGTGGCTGCACTTAGTAATTACGCAGTATGGATGAGCTCACTCTAGTGGTGGCTGCACTTAGTAATAACACAGTATGGATGAGCTCCCCCTAGTGGTCGCTGCACTTAGTAATTACACAGTATAGATGAGCTCCCTCTAGTGGTTGCTGCACTTAGTAATAACACAGTATGGATGAGCTCCTTCTAGTGGTGGCTGCACTTAGTAATAACACAGTATGGATGAGCTCCCTCTAGTGGTGGCTGCACTTAGTAATTACACAGTATGGATGAGCTCCCTCTAGTGGTGGCTGCACTTAGTAATTACACAGTATGGATGAGCTCCCCTTGTGGTGGCTGCACTTAGTAATAACACAGTATGGATGAGCTCCCCCTAGTGGTGGGTGCACTTAGTAATAACACAGTATGGATGAGCTCCCTCTAGTGGTGGCTGCACTTAGTAATAACCCAGAATGGATGAGCTCCCCCTAGTTGTGTCTGCACTTAGTAATAACACAGTGTGGATGAGCTCCCTCTAGTGGTGGCTGCACTTAGTAATTACACAGTATGGATGAGCTCCCTCTAGTGGTGGCTGCACTTAGTAATTACACAGTGTGGATGAGCTCCCTCTAGTGGTGGCTGCACTTAGTAATTACACAGTATGGATGAGCTCCCTCTAGTGGTGGCTGCACTTAGTAATAACACAGTATGGATGAGCTCCCTCTAGTGGTGGCTGCACTTAGTAATTACACAGTGTGGATGAGCTCCCTCTAGTGGTGGCTGCACTTAGTAATTACACAGTATGGATGAGCTCCCTCTAGTGGTGGCTGCACTTAGTAATAACACAGTATGGATGAGCTCCCTCTAGTGGTGGCTGCACTTAGTAATTACACAGTATGGATGAGCTCCCTCTAGTGGTGGCTGCACTTAGTAATAACACAGTGTGGATGAGCTCCCTCTAGTGGTGGCTGCACTTAGTAATAACACAGTATGGATGAGCTCCCTCTAGTGGTGGCTGCTCTTAGTAATAACACAGTGTGGATGAGCTCCTTCTAGTGGTGGCTGCACTTAGTGATAACACAGTATGGATGAGCTCCCTCTAGTGGTGGCTGCACTTAGTAATTACACAGTATGGATGAGCTCCTTCTAGTGGTGGCTGCACTTAGTAATAACACAGTATGGATGAGCTCCCTCTAGTGGTGGCTGCACTTAGTAATTACACAGTATGGATGCTCCCTCTAGTGGTGGCTGCACTTAGTAATTATGCAGTATGGATGAGCTCCCTCTAGTGGTGGCTGCACTTAGCAATTACGCAGTATGGATGAGCTCCCTCTAGTGGTGGCTGCACTTAGTAATTACACAGTATGGATGAGCTCCCTCTAGTGGTGGCTGCACTTAGTAATTACACAGTATGGATGAGCTCCCCCTAGTGGTGGCTGCACTTAGTAATAACACAGTATGGATGAGCTCCCCCTAGTGGTGGCTGCACTTAGTAATTACACAGTATGGATGAGCTCACCCTAGTGGTGGCTGCACTTAGTAATAACACAGTATGGATGAGCTCCCCGTGGTGGTGGCTACACTTAGTAATAACACAGTATGGATGAGCTCCCCCTAGTGGTGGCTGCACTTAGTAATTACACAGTATGGATGAGCTCCCTCTAGAGGTGGCTGCACTTAGTAATAACACAGTATGGATGAGCTCCCCCTAGTGGTGGCTGCACTTAGTAATAACACAGTGTGGATGAGCTCCCACTAATGGTGGCTGCACTTAGTAATAACACAGTATGGATGAGCTCCCCTAGTGGTGGCTGCACTTAGTAATAACACAGTATGGATGAGCTCCCCCTAGTGGTGGCTGCACTTAGCAATTACACAGTATGGATGAGCTCCCTCTAGTGGTGGCTGCACTTAGTAATAACACAGTATGGATGAGCTCCCTCTAGTGGTGGCTGCACTTAGTAATTACACAGTATGGATGAGCTTTCTCTAGTGGTGGCTGCACTTAGTAATAACACAGTATGGATGAGCTCCCTCTAGTGGTGGCTGCACTTAGTAATAACATAGTATAGATGAGCTCCCCCCTAGTGGTGTCTGCACTTAGTAATTACACAGTATGGATGAGCTCCCCCTAGTGGTGGCTACACTTAGTAATTACACAGTATGGATGAGCTCCCTCTAGTGGTGGCTGCACTTAGTAATTACACAGTATGGATGAGCTCCCTCTAGTGGTGTCTGCACTTTGTAATTACACAGTATGGATGAGCTCCCGCTAGTGGTGGCTGCACTTAGTAATTACACAGTATGAATGAGCTCCCCCTAGTGGTGGCTGCAGGTAATCCCCCTATGCAAGGGATTTGTTGCTCAGAAAAACTGAGAAATCAGATTTCGGATTGCTATAGATATAATAAATGACTCCACAAAGTCATCCGACAGGGTGGAGTTCTTTGGTCTCTGTCCAGATCTTCTGTTGCGATATATAAAGTTTAGACGGGTTTGTCATGTTGTTGTGAAGCTCCTCACAGCGCCCCCCATGTGGCACACCCCGTACTCTCTTATGCAGTCACATCTCCCCCTCCTCTGCAGCTTTGCTGTCAGTAGCAGTCCCCATCATGGTTAGTCTCAGTTTTCCTCTGCTCACTCCACGCATTGACTCCATTAGTGACAGCAGCTCCACCCAGCGCATTATACCCACTGTACCGCTCTCCGGCTCCGCAGGAGCACCGCAGGCTCAGCATCTAAGATCAATCGTTTACCAGAACATTCATGTATCACTGACCCTTCTGCAGAGGAAAAGGGGGTATCACAGAGGCTGAAAGACTTCCCGGAAAAAGTGTCTGCCTCCCTTCTCTGCTCAGATCTCTGCCTCATGTCTCTGTCTTCCATCTCTACTTCCCATCTCTGCCTCCCGTTTCTGTCTCTTGTCTCTACCTCAGTTCCCTGCGTCATATCACTGACTCATACAGTAATTCTGCCCACATCTCTTCCTCATGTCTCTGTCTCACAAATCTGCCCTATGTCTCTCCTTCACATCCATTCCTCTCGTCTCTGGTTTCCAGTTTTGCCTTACATCTCTGCCTCCCGTTTCATGTCTGTGCCTCCCATTTCTCCTTCACATGTCTTTCTCATGTCTCCATCCTGTCTCTAATCCTTGCCTCATGTCTCTGCCCTACGTATGTCTCTGTCTCTCGTTGCTGCCTCACCTCTCTACCTCCTGTCTCTACCTCATTTCTCTTCCTCATGTCTCTGAATCACATTTCTGCCCACATCTCTCTCTCTCATGTCTCTGTGTTACTTCTCTACCTCATGCCCTTGCCTCCTATCTCTTCCCCATATTCTCCCACTGCTTCTGCCTCACATCTCTTCCTCTTGCCTCTGCCCCACTTTCTACCTTTATACTCTGCCTCTCATCTCTTTTTCAAATCTCTTCCTCATGTTTCTGTGTCATGTCTGTGTCCTACGTCTCTGCCTTTCGTCACTGCCTCTTGTCTCTGCCTTTGCCCCACATCTCTATCTTATGTCTCACATCTTAGCCTCCCATCTCTGCCTCCCATCTCTTCATCCTATATCTTCCTCCCATCTCTTCATCCTATCTCTGCCTCCCACCTCTTCCTCCCATCCCTCCTCCCGTCTCTTCCTCCTACCTCTTCCTCCCGTCTCTTCCTCCCATCTCTCCTCCCATCTCTTCCTCCCACCTCTTCCTCCCGTCTCTTCCTCCCGTCTCTTCCTCCCATCTCTCCTCCCGTCTCTTCCTCCCGTCTCTTTCTCCCATCTCTTTCTCCCGTCTATTTCTCCCGTTTCTTTCTCCCTTCTCTCCTTCCATCTCTTCCTCCCATCTCTCCTCCCGTCTCTTCCTCCCGTCTCTTTCTCCCGTCTCTTTCTCCCTTCTCTCCTCCCACCTCTTCCTCCCACCTCTTCCTTCCATCTCTTCTTCCCATCTCTCCTCCCGTCTCTTCCTCCCACCTCTTCCTCCCGTCTCTTCCTCCCATCGCTTCTTCCCACCTCTTCCTCCTGTCTCTTCCTTCCCTCTCTTCCTCCCACCTCTTCCTCCCATCTTTCCTCCCATTTCTTCCTCCAACCTCTTCCTCCCACCTCTTCCTCTGGTCTCTTCCTCCCGTCTCTTTTTTTCGTCTCTTCCTCCCACTTTTTCCTCCCATCTCTTCCTTCCCTCTCCTCCTCCCGTCTCTTCCTCCCGTCTCTTCTTTCCGTCTCTTCCTCCCACCTTTTCCTCCCATCTCTTCCTTCTCTTTCCTCCTCCCGTCTCTTCTTCCCACCTCTTCCTCCTGTCTCTTCCGCCCATCTCTTCCTCGAATCTCTTCCTCCCGTCTCTTCTTTCCATCTCTTCTTCCCACCTCTTTCTCCTGTCTCTTCCCATCTCTCCTCCTGTCTCTTCCTTCCACCTCTTCCTCCTGTCTCTTCTTCCTGTCTCTTCTTCCCGTCTCTTTTTCCTGTCTCTTCTTCCTGTCTCTTCCTCCCACCTCTTCCTGCCACCTCTTTCTCCCACCTCTTTCTCCCACCTCTTCCTCCCATCTCTTCTTCCCGTCTCTTCTTCCCGTCTTTTTCCTGTCTCTTCCTCCCATCATTTCCTTCCACCTCTTTCTCCCATCTCTTTCTCCCATCTCTTTCTCCCATCTCTTTCTCCCATCTCTTTCTCCCACCTCTTTCTCCCACCTCTTTCTCCCACCTCTTTCTCCCACCTCTTTCTCCCATCTCTTTCTCCCATCTCTTAGGGGCTTAGATGAATTCTTAATAGTAATTGACATTAATACTTGTAGACGTGTAGAAGTCTGGGTCCTGCTCCCTTTTCCCCTCCTATCCCTTGGTTGGACTTGTGTCTTTTTTCAGCCATACTCTGTGACATCACTTCACCGTAGGCCACCGGCCGCTCATATCCTATAGGTCAAGACGCCTACAAGTTTTGAAAAGTTTCCATGGCAACAAATATCAGCGACATCCAACCGGCTTGAGAAATCAGAATCTTTTCATGATGTTCACCTTCATATTTACAAAATAGTTTGTCACCGAGTGAGGAAAGTATATTCTGCTACATTATAACAACATTGTTACCGTTCCTTCCTAACCTCGGTGACTACCTTATATAATGCACACTGAACCCTGGGGTCACTGAGGTTTTGTAACACTGAGGTGGGTAATGTGTGCTGCACATAATGCAGAAGGGGTAAAGAATCCCTACAGGATTTATGGCAGGAAAGGATTTCAAGGGGAATTTCTTGCAAAATAAGGGAGCGGTGATTTGGTAGAAGTCCTCCTTAAAGGGGCTTTCTGAGATATTTTATCTGATGCTGAATAGGTCATCAGTATCTGATCGATGAGGGTCCAACACTTGGGATCCCTGCTGACCAGCTGTTTGAGAAGGCACCGGTGCTCGGAGTACTGCCACACAGCGCCATACCTTTAATAGTGGCTGTGCTTGGTATAGCAGCTCAACTCCATCCCCTTTAACGGAGCTGAGCTGTTCCTAGGCCACGTGACCAATGAACATGCCATCACATGGCCTAGACAAAGCTGGAGAAGGCCGCACCGCTACAGCTGATCGGTGGGGGTCCCAAGTGTCGGACCCCCACCGATCAGATAGTTATGACCTATCCCGAGTATACGACATCACTTAAAATATCTTGGAAAACCCCTTTAAATTTATTGCCAAAATTGAAGGAAGAAGGACAATTTTGGAGTCATGTATAAGGAATCACTTCATTATAGACTTCATTAAGACGTAGTCACATGACTACTTTTTCATTGCCCCAGGGTCTCATATGAGCACCTGTCACCACTGGAGCCTAACCTTAGCTCCTCGGGGCCAATATCACAGAAACTCAAATTAAAGGATTTGTCTACTTTAGAAAACCCATTTCCATACACTCTATAAGGGAACAGGTCCTCTTTTTAGGATGTTTTTGGTCAGTTTGGAGAACGGTTACAAAGAGCGTCTCTCACCCTGGAGGACCTCCTGGAGGACCTGTCCTGCACTGCATCCCACTGATGTGAACGGGCAATGTGTAATACTTCATTTCTCCTGGGGTGGCACTGTAGAGAAATGGAGCGCTTACTGCCAGGTCGTTCACAGATTACAGCTGATCGCTGGAGGTCCCAACATGGAAACACTTTGCGATCTGCTCGTCTAGGGACCCTTCTAACGAGTCAGGATTGCCCAAAGCAGAGGACCCCTTTAACTTTGCAAAACACTTGGAGAACATACAAACCTTATGTAGATGTTGCACCTGGTCAGATTTGGTCTCTACAGGTATAGATAAAAGGGGTAATGAATCATCCCGTGTGTCAACCAAAGGGGGTTAAAGAAGCAGTGGACCCTTCATGGTCTTGGTGTTGGTTTGAGGTGGTGCCACCTACAGCCAGAAGGTGGCTTCACTTTTGGGACCATTGGGACCAAGTGTAGGAAACCCTCACACAGTCCATTCGTTGACTGTAGACTTGGCCTTGGTTCCTCCGATGTCCCGGTCCCCCGGGGTGTGGTTACCTAGACGTACAGAAACATATTTTCTATCTTCAGCTGTGAGGTGATAACTTTCATGTTGTGTTTCTGTGTTGTAAGTGTGTGTTTGTCTTTCATTCCTACCCCACAACCCTCATTCCTGCCCTTCCCCCAAACCTTTCCCTCCCACCTTCACCCCACAGAAGGGTTTTCCAGCGAGGGCGAACTCTTGGAGATTACAGAAATCAACCGGCAGCAGGCGGGAGAGTACGAGTGCATCACGTCCAACGGAGTGTCCACACCCGACAGCAAGAAAGTGATGATCACGGTCAACTGTGAGTGCTGCATGCAGGAGGCACCTGTATAGGGGCTGGGGGAGGGGGTATTCTGCATGGGGAGGGGCGCAATAAGAATTTCTACCTCTACACCTGCAGTAGTCCATCATACAAAATGTAATCCCCATTTTACACCACTAAGAGAGTGTGATGTCACTGAGAAAACCTGATGATGTCATCATTAAGGCTATGCTTCAGTGATGTCATCATTAGAGCTTCCTGGGTGATCAGGCTACTCTGGGTCCTAGAAAGCCCATGTCACTGCCTGATCGTAGGTAGAGAAGTTACCCTGATGATGTCATTAGTGGGGCATCCCTAGGTCCTAAAGAGACCTAAGTAAATGTCTGATCATAATGAATTATGGTAGAGTACATACCCCGTGATTTCATCAGAGCTGCCCAGGTGATCAGGCTATCCTGAGTCCTAGAGAGACCCATTTAACTACATTCTCATAATGAATTATGGTAAAGAACATACCCTGGTGATGTCATCACTAGAGCTTCCCATGAGATGAGGCAGTACTAGGTCCTAGAGAGACCCATGTAACTGCCTGATTATTACTCGGTGATGTCATCATTGGGACTTCTCAGATGATAAGACATTCCTGATCATAGTCAATATGGTACATAACCCAGTGATGTCATAATTAGAGGTTCCCAGATGATCAGACATCCCTGGGTCCTAGAGATATCCATGTGACTGTATGATCATAACCAATGATGGTAGAGTATGTACCCAGTGATGTCATCAGAGCTTCCCAGGTGATCAGGCTGCCCTGGGTCCTAGAGTTACCTTATGTAACTGCTTAATCATAATCAATGACTGTAGAGTATGCACCAAGTGATGTCATCATTGGAGCTTCCTAGGTGATCAGGCTATCCTGGGTCCTAGAAAGAACCATTAAATTGCCTGATCATAGGTAGAGAATGTACTCAGGTGATGTCATCATTGGAGCTTACCAGATAGGCTGCCCTGGGTCCTAGAGATACCCATGTAACTGCCTGATCATAATCAATAATAGTAGAGTATGTACCCAGTGATGTCATCATTAGAAGTTCCCAGATGATCAGACAGCCCTGGGTCCTAGAGAGATCCATGTAACTGCCTGATCATAATCAATGATGGTAAAGTATATACCCCCACATCAGCTTAGTTATCAATGATTCCGGGTGTAAACTCAACAAGAACATTTAATGTAAAATAAAAAGTAAAAAATACGGACAAAAACACAAAAAGACCATCAACACAATGACAATAAAGTCCCAATAAGTCCCATTTGGTGAAGACGGGGTTAAGTAACTGGTACCAATTATGTATCCAAGAACCACCTCTGCCCCATCCCACCTGACTGATTGGGAGGGGTGCCAGGGTAACAGTCTCGCCCAATCCCGGTACTTGAGTGGTCCTAAGGCCCCTCTGCCATCTAAGAAGACTCCTGGGTCACTGATGGTGCATGATGGGGGTTGTTGCTTGGAGAACGTTACACCTTGGGCAGTGCAGCCAATAAATGCATTGAAATCAGCCGGACATCACTACTTTTCTCTTTGCACCCACTTTCATAAGTATTCACCCCCCGGGGTCATACAATAAGTCACACAGCAGCAAAATAATCCTATTAAATGTGTATTACTTCTAAGGCCACACACGGCCGCGGCGTCGGATGAAACAGATGTATTATTTATAGAAAGAGGGTCCGTATTATGTGCCTGAAATCATAAAAGGGAGCATAATGCGAAGGAAATGGCAGACATAAAATACATAAAACGGCGTTTTACAATAAGCGGGTGAAGCCGCCACGAGCCCTCAGCCATAGATGTCAGGAGAAAGAGCAAAGACGGGGCTTCGGATGGCGATAGATACCGGGGCGGAATGGTCTCGTTGGTAGATTTGTCTCTATCACACGACACAAAGCTGCAGCCGACTGCAATCCCAGCGCTGAAAAACGGGGAGCGCTCGGTGGCTTTCTGCTCCCGCGGGAAACCCATTATGGACATTAAGGAAATAAAAGTCGTACTTACAATGTAAATATCATATTTTACTTCGGAGGCGGAAAGCGTTTTCACACCGCGGGATCTAACAGCGAAAATTTATAACCTGAAATCAATAATTCAGAGAAACATTAGAAAATATCGCTACAATTGTAACCAACATGTAGACACATCAATGAAACGATTACAGAGCGCTTAAAACAATGTGAAGTCAGGGGGTGTACGTAGATGGCGGTCGTCACATACATACTGTACATACAGCTTTCCATATGCCCCTCCGGGAATTATACTGTCGTATATTTCCAAGATACTACCGCCACAAGCAACCCACATTATCCCACCATACAGTGCCCAACTAATGCTTTCATTAAGACTATTATACCGCCAAAAAGTCCCAAGAAACTGTCGCCCAATTACGATAAAATAATGCCACCACATAGAGCCTAAGTAATACTTTTTTAAAGACTCCACATAAGAAAACTGACATATATAGCCCACATAATGTCCGAATAATACTGCCTTAAAGAATCCCCTTAATGCTGCCATTTTATATACTTCAAAGATATAAAAAGTCCACAAAATGCCACCAGATTGTACTCAAATAATACTTCCTTAAGGAGACCACATAATACTATTATACCGTCAAGTAGCTCCAAGATATTGCCATACATGTTGTCATATATATCCAATATATGTCCATATGTAGCCCACATAATAATACCATATAGTGCCCAAATACTGCCTCAAAGATCACACATTTTACCACCTTATACTTCCAGGATACTACTGCTATAGAAGACACAAATAATACCGCCATATGGTTTCCAAATTGTACTCCCTTAAATAATCCATATACTGCAAAATTCTTTAAGATTCTACAACCATATACAGTCCACATAACGCCACCATATAGTCCCCAACTTTCTTAAAGAGTCTACATGATGCTATCATACCGCCATACATTATCAAGATTCCACTGACACATAAAACCCACATAATACCACCTTATAGTGTCCAATTAATACTCCCTTAATACTTCCTGCCATATAGTACACACATAACACTACAATTTACAATGAATACCCCTGTACATTGCTCAGCGATAACCCGAATGACCACGCCACATGTGACCGCAGACCCTCACCCGCCCCCCAAGTGACCACCCCACATGTGACCGCGGATCCTCGGCCGCCCATCGAGTGACTGCCCTACATGTGACCGCAGACCCTCACCCACCTCAGAGTGACCGCCCAACATTTGACCGCAGACCCTCGCCCGCCCCTGAGTGACCACACCACATGTGACCACAGACCCTCGCCCGCCCCTGAGTGGCCACCCCACATGTGACCACAGACCCTCGCCCGCCCCTGAGTGACAACCCCACATGTGACCACAGACCCTCGCCCGCCCCTGAGTGACTAAGCCACATGTGACCGCAGACCATCATCCTCCCCCAAGTGATCGTCCCACATGTGACCACAGATCCTTGTTCGCCCCTCGAGTGACCACCCCACATGTGACCGCAGACCCTCGCACGCTCCCGAGTGACCACCCCATATGTGACCGCAGACCCTCACCTGCCCCCGAGTGACCACCCCACATGTGATCACAGATCCTTGCCCACCCCTCGACTGACCACTCCTAAAAAGCTAAATTACAAATGATTTTTGGGGGGGTTGTTTTTAAAAATGTACAGAATGTTTTTTAATCATCTTAATATTTTTGTACCATTTTATCCCCTCAGACCCTCCATTCATCACCGATGTTAAGAACGCTCAGTCTCCCATCGGGAAGCCGGCCGTCCTTCGCTGCCAAGCATTAGCCGAACCCGCGGCAGAGTTTGAATGGTATAAAGATGATAAGCGGTGAGTGAGAGAGGTGGACGCCATTCATTTCCTCTCAAGCTGGTTTTAAAAAACCCCGTTAAGAAGAAAAGGGCTGCGTCACCCTTGTGGTGGACCCACCTTCGTGTCCTACTGCATTGGCGCCCATTGAGATCAGAAGCCCTTTGCAGGTTCGTGGACTCTAGGAGTACTGGTTCTTTATGGGGAGACCACCAACTGGTGTTTGGAAACTTTAGGTCAGACAATGCAGATGAGCTGGTAGCTACTGTATAAGTCATTGCTTGGCCTATAAGACTCCAGCTGGTGGTCTTGACAAGGAGAAACATGTCGCCAAGAGGTGTACATTGAAAGGCCCTTGTAGTCAAGCAGCACCCTACACTGTAAGGTGAGAACCTCAAGACACCATCTAGAGATGGGTCTCTGGTTTGGCTATTATCCATGTTTAAAGGCCTGGTAGGTGGTCGTCCATTGACTTATAGTAGAGTGGCTTCCTATAGGTGGCGCTGGTGGGCCAGGTTTCTTCTACCTGGAGAAGAGCTAATCTGCAGGACAGTGACATCAACTTGAGTTGATGCCCTCACACCCTATGGTTCCTTCTATGGTTTCGCCTATGCTATGTGTGGCCTTACACATCCCCTATCATCTGGTGGAGACCTTCCAAGTACATAGTGAGCGCCTTATGCAAAGATATGTCTTCATCTCTCATGGAGAGGTCAATGACTTTGCTCCCATTTGGCCATTCATGGTCTACCATTGACTCAATCTCAACGTTGCGTTGGGTTACGAGTGGTGTTAGACCATGAATGATCCAGAGAGGTCCAACCCATGGACTAAAAAAGTCAATGGATGACTCTAAATAGAACCTGCCACAGCAGGTGGAGGATGTCTCACCACCCAACGAGACATCTCCAGCATCTCTTTCCAGTTGACATCTCCAGGTTCTATAAGTTCTGCATGAGATGATGAGCTGATTATACTGAGATGATGACGCCAGCTCCACTGACATTTTCTTTTTCCTTATCTTCCCATCTGACTGCCCCGGCCTCGACAGACTGAGTGCAGGAATGGAAGGTATGAAGATCCAGAACGAGAGGACTTGGTCCGTGCTTCTGTTTTCAAATGTCACCTCGAGGCATTACGGGAATTACACATGCCTGGCATCCAATAAACTCGGCTCATATAATTCCAGCGTGCGACTACTCAGTAAGTAGAGTCATGGTGCTTCTGCTTTTTACGATCGGAAGGAGGAAGCGTCTGTAGCCAAGACATAATTCTGAGGAAACAACCTGAGGGGCTGTGAGAGCGCTGAGGTGGAGGCCGCATCTCGGGAGGGTTTAGATGTCTCTTGGCATGTAGTGAGAAACCAAATTATTCAAGTATGGCGCTATCTCCAGATTGCGGAACAAAACTTTATAGTCTTTTCTGCAGGTCCGTGATTCCGGGGTGGGGGTTAGAGGTCCTCAGGGCCCTCCATCTCCACAACCTCCATCTACAAGTACATAAGTAAATGACAGATCCAACGCATTTCATTGCCAGGACCAGGTGACCTGGTTTCTGCAGCCGGCCATACACATCGAGTAACTCTACACTTATTATTGTAACTTTCTCCTGATCCTCCCAGAATCCGGAATACACATGCATGCTCGGCCCAACTCAAGTGAGTGGGAGCTGAGTTGCAGTAACCCGGCACGGACAGATCTTTCTGCTTCCGGCTCCATCCGCTGTGTATGTTCCGTCACGGGGCAGCCGAGAGCTGATCGGTAGGGGTGCCGGGTGAAGCCATCGGTCTGATCCTGATAATGTATCCTGAGGATAGGCAATCGATATCTGTCCTGGAAAACCCCTTTAAGGCTCTGGGAATACACCAGTAATATTACTCAATAGCAGGGCTGTAATTGGAAATTGATCCCTATATCCCCGAGCATTGATCATCAGAGACCTGATGTGTCCTGTAGACATACGGTAACACACAGGCCTCCTGAGACAGGCTGTGCTGCTATATGTGCTCTCTATGATATACTGTGCCGCCATATATACTCCCAGAGATAAACTGTGCTCCTACAGATATATTGTTCTTGTATATGTGAATCAAGAGATATACTAGTAAGTACTGTGCCACATATATGCTCCTAGAGATATACTGTGCCGCCATATATACTCCAAGTGATATACTGTGCCGCCATATATACTCCTAGAGATATGCTGTGCTGCCCTATGTATATCCAGGGATATACTGTTCTCTGTATGTGCAAAGGATACATACAGCACTGTGCTGCCATAGACATGCCCTCAGACATATACTGTGCTGCCATATATGCCTCAGTCTAAGGATATAGTGTGCCACCATATATGCTCTCAGGGATATACTGTTCTGCTATATGTACATCAAGGGATATATACAGCACAGTGCTGCCATAGATATGCTCCCAGAGATATACTGTGCTGTCATATACGCCTCTAAAGAAAATATTGTGCCACCATATATACTCGCTATGATATACTGTGATGCTATATGTGCATCAAGGGATATACAGTACTGTGCCACCATATATGTTCCTAGAGATATACTATGCTGCCCTATGCACTTCCAGGTATATTATGTGCTTCTATATGTGCATCTAGAGATATACAGTGTCATATTGCCATACAGTATATGCTCCCAGAGATGTATGTGCTGTGCTGCCATATACATGCCCCTAGAGATATACTGTGCTGCTATATGTACATAAAGGGATATATATTCTACTGTGCTGCTATATATATGCCCCTAGAGATATACTGTGCCACCATATATGCTCCCAGACATATACTGTGCTGCTATTTGTGTGTCAAGAGATATACAGCGCCTTGTCACAATACATGCTCCCAGAGATATACTGTACTGCCATATGTGGTCATAATACCGTACAGAAAATGAACGTAGACTCCCCCCCAGACCCCGTTACTTACGGCTTCTTGCCCTGGGGTCCTCCATGTTTCCAGGTGCCACCAATGGACATACACTGACCCTGTGTGTGGTGGCACCTGGAGATGAAGAAGACCTGGATGCAAGGAGCGGGAAGAATTCTAGCTACTATCTCATTGGGTTTCGGCTATCTCCGGGCCCCTTGTATCCACGTGGCCCCTACTGCCAATAATAGCATTACTAGTCAATAACATAGGAAACAATAAAGGGTGAAGAATCTGCTCGGATTCCTTCCGCGGGTTCTCCACAGGTTGCCGGCTCATTTTGAAGACTGTTCACATTCTGCTTCTGTAAATCCCCCGTCTCTGATCTCCATCCAGTTGCGAGGAATGTATTCTTCCCCGAGCCGCCCCGCGCTGTCCCGCACCGCCCCGCACCGTATGGCCCCTTTTATGCGCTGAACTTTCATTTTTATTCGGAGCGCGGATCTCAGAATTCCCATCAGATTCTAATTGTATTTATTTTCGTGTTGAAGATTTGTTACATCAGTTTCTGAAAACAAGAGTCGCTGATAGAAGCCGAGCGCGCGCCGCCATGCCGTGAATGCCAATGATGCCAGGGAGGGGATCGTTACTGGGAGTAGGGGATTTTTAATTTTAATTTCTTTCTTTTTTTTTTTACATTAATGTCCCAATGATCAGATTACCAAGGGATATTAGATTATCGGATGGTAATTCTCCACCACCCGGCGCACCACTGATCCTCATCCGTGGGGTGCAGGGTGGTCTCCTTGGCATCGGGGTGTCCTTGGGTGCCCTTAGGTTGGGTGATTCCCCCTCCAGTAAAATCTACCGATGCCCCTTCTCCTTTACGATGCCCAGATATACATTGCTCCATCCCATAGGTACTGGAGAAGTTGGCCTCAGGTGCCCCGATGCCCATTAGGGCCACATGGGGCCCCCCATCCACACACCCTGTACACCAGTGCCATGTAATCAATGTTGTGTCAGGTCTGTATCAGCTAGAACAATGAGTATTGATACCATGTAACACTGTGTAACACCCCAGCAGTCCCTGCAGCCTGCGCCCACCCAGGGGTGCACCTAGCCTTTCTGCTGCCTGAGGCGATCGCCTCACCTGTCCTCATTGGTGGTGCACCCCTGCACCCACCTCCTTCTTCTGGGACCCATCGCCACCCACCTTAGGGGACCCACTGAGCAAGCTTAAACGAATTGGGCCCCTGAAGCCCACAGGGCCCTGACATCTGCTCGGCTGGGACATTGTAGTACTTGAATTGTCCGATTTTCCGTTTGCGTCCGTTAACGCAACCTCAGATTTCTGGTCTTCAGGTTTCCCCCTCCTCTCCCCTGACTGATCTCTGCCGTCGGCTCCCGCGCTGTTTAACCCTGCGTGTCAGGAAATGACAACCCTCCAGGCGATGGCGTCTCCCAGAGCGGCGCTCGCCTGAATGTTTTCTCCCTCCGATCAGTCATTTACGAGCCGGCCCTTTAAGATGAAGTGAAGAATTCTCCCGGCGCCATCATCAGGGAGCAGAATCTGTGGCGGTAATAACTTCTCCTCTGCCATTCATTAGAACCGCTAATAGCGGCCTGTGCCCGCAGGATGCCAGCCTCTCCGCTGTGCGCCATTTATTACACCGTAACCTCCTGCCACCGCAGAGAACTAGAGAGCGATACGGAACGTGAATAACCGAGGCACTGGAGCTGACAATCTATGAAGAGCATCACCGGGGAGACAAGGCGCACATTGTCCTGCAGGATCTAAGGAAACTGGATCGTCCATCACCGACTGTAGAGGGGGCGATAGGGGCCATGATAGATAGATAGATAGATAGATAGATAGATAGATAGATAGATAGATATGAGATAGATAGATAGATAGATAGATAGATAGAGAGATAGATGTGAGATAGATAGATAGATAGATAGATAGATAAGGATAGATAAAGAGATAGAATAGATAGATAGATAGATAGATAGATAGATAGATAGATAGATAATCGATAGATATGACATAGATGTTAGATAGATAGATAGATAGATAGATAGATAGATAGATAGATAGATAGATAGATAGATAAATAGATAGATATGAGATAGATAGATAGATAGATATTAGATAGATATAGATAGATAGATAGATAGATAGATAGATAGATAGATAGAGAGATAGATAATAGATAGATAATAGATAGATAGATAGATGATAGATAGATAGATAGATAAAGAGATAGGAGATAGGAGATAGATAGATAGTATAGATAGTAGATAGATAGATAGATAAGAGATAGGAGATAGATAGATAGATAGATAGATAGATAGATATAGATAGATATGAATAGATGTAGATGTTAGATAGATAGATAGATAGATAGAAGATAGATAGATAGATAGATAGATAGATAGATAGAGAGATAGATAATAGATAGATAGATAGATAGATAGATAGATAGATAGATATAATAGATAGATAGAATGATAGATATAGATAGATAGATAGATAGATAGATAGATAGATAGATATAGATATAGATAGATAGAGATAGATAGATAGATAGATAGATAGATAGATAGATAGATAGAGATAGATAGATAGATATAGATAGATAGATAGATAGATAGATAGATAGATGATAGATAGATATTAATGAGATAGATAGATTAGATAGATAATAGATAGATAGATAGATAAGATAGATATAGATATATAGATAGATAGATAGATAGATAGATAGATAGATAGATAGATAGATAGATAGATAATAGATAGATAGATAGATAGATAATAGATAGAGATAGGATAGATAGATAGATAGATAGAATAGATAGAGAGATAGATAGATAGATAGATAGATAAATAGATAGATAAATAGATAGATAGATAGATAGATAGATAGATAGATAGATAGATAGATAGATAAAAGATAGGAGATAGATAGATAGATAGATAGATAGATAGATAGATAGATAGATAGATAGATAATCGATAGATATGACATAGATGTTAGATAGATAGATAGATAGATAGATAGATAGATAGATAGATAGATAGATAGATAGATAGATGATAGATAGATAGATATAGATATGATAGATGTTAGATAGATAGATAGATAGATAGATAGATAGATAGATAGATAGATAGATAATAGGATAGATAGATAGATAGATAGATAGATAGATAGATAGATAGATAGATAATAGATAGATAGATAGATAATAGATACACTCTGCCTATGGATGTCTATGACTGCCTTCACACGTGATGTTTCCCCTCTTCCGTGTTACACGTATGTGCCGGATGACTCCATTATGACATAAATAAATAATCAGACGTCGTGCGGCCGCTAGACGCTTAGAACATATGGAAAGACGAGGCTCCTGGAAGAGAAGCAGACGCCTCCTCTGCCTCTGAGGGGAGACGTTCCCTCCATATGTTCCCACTGATTAGTCTGTTCTTTAATGCAGGTCCCACGAGGCGTCGGCAGAACAGCCGCACACGAGACGCACATATCAGACGCCACGCGGGATACAACGTGGCCTTCACCCTCTCCATATTCAGCTCTTCATGCCTGCCCTGAGGAACCGATGCTTCATTTATCTGTTACGTGCCTATAACACTGCTCATCCTGATCCCCCAGGTTCATGAACAGAATGCCAGTACAACAGTGAGGACTGACACGGAGAAAAAATTTGTGGGAATTTTACAGCCATAATCTGTAATATATTGCAAATGACCCTAATACCCCCCACGATGGAAGACGTTACCGGTGGACGTAATAACTGCATTCGTTGACCGCCACTAACCAGTGACCTGACTCCTGCTTAGAACATGGAACGCGCAATATACGGATTCCTCTGGAGGCAACGAAAGAGCAATTACTCCATTAAATTATCCCATAAATCTGCCCCCCCCCCACCATTGATCCGGACGACACTGCGATATCGCCGCGAAACGCCATCGCCAAATGATTTACAACGAGAATAAAACCGTAACGAAGGCGCATCCGTCATCTCCCGCGCATAAACGGCAGCGCAAATCAATTAATCAATGAAACCATCCAGGCTTGTCCTGGACACTTAAAGGGTCAAATATGTAAATGACTCTGATGGCACGAAGATGATGTCACATGTCCATGCGCCTCCCAACAAGATATAAAGGGATTGTCCATTTTTGGACAAAGTCTTCTGAAAAGCTTTACTCGGAAGAAGGGGTCCAAGGTTGGATGACTCCTTCCATTGTTTTCTATGGTAAAGCCGAACCCTTGGAATTACTGTGAAGAGCAGCGTCTTCCTGGTTGTCTCCTGCAGGGGGCGATGCTGAGAAAATCCCTCTCCAGTTTGGTCATTTGCATACCTTTTGGTGGAAGGCTCGTCACTTCAGTGGCAGTAGTGATTGTGACAGGGGGCAGTGCACCTAATTTAAAGGGAAACTCTTCCCATCCCCTTTAAACCCAGCCCAGCTGTGGCATATTTGCTGCAGCGGCCACTACAGGTGAAAAGCAGTATTACACGCCAGCCAATGAAATGAATGAAGGTCTCAAGTCAACGACCTCCGGCTCGCCAGCTGTGGTGAAACTACAACCTCGGAGCATGATGGGAGTTGTAGGTTCACAACAGCTGGAGGTTACTAATTCCTGGTCTTTGCAACACATACTTGAAATTGGTCATCATTACAACTGACTTCTATCCATCGTCTTTTATAAAATGTCGCACTTTAGATGTAGCAGGGCCGAATTTGTCACATTTGAGCCTCCACCGTGTACACATTGCAATGGTACCATGAGTTGAACCCAATGACAAACTCAGCTCTGCTTCATCTGAGAAACTCAGCTCTGATACAGCTAGAGCGGCAATATTTGCGCTCCTGACCCCAGGCGTGACTTTTTGACGTTAAGCCCGTCTAATTGTAAAGCGACCCCCATCTTTTGAATGCATATTTGGCAGGTGGATGAGAACGGTCTCCGGACGCTGCTCTGCGAGGAACTGATAACGCATTCATCAGATAATTGCTTTCAGATTAATATGATTCCTCCCCAGTGAAAGTTTGTTTCCATTTTGTCTGTTTACCCGATTAAACGTATCTACTGCTATGAGCTCCTAGAGGAAAGAGTCGGGGCCCCCAGGGAAGGGCCAATGGTAACAGAGAAAAGCAAAAGCATCCGATATACAAGGGATACATAGAACCCAATCTCTAGGCCGAGCTCATGGAAGCTGAGGCACCACCTCTGTGGGAGCTTGTGATGGACATAGAACTGCAGTGGCCGTATAGCCATACTAACCAGTAGCATTCATGGATTGTTCTAGATCATGTGCCCCTGTAGTAGTTCTAGATCATGTACTCCTGTAGTAGTTCTAGATCATGTGCTCCTGTAGTAGTTCTAGATCATGTGCTCATGTAGTAGTTCTAGATCATGTGCTCATGTAGTAGTTCTAGATCATGTGCCCCTGTAGTAGTTCTAGATCATGTGCTCCTTTAGTAGTCCTAGATCATGTGCTCCTGTAGTAGTCCTAGATCATGTGCCCCTGTAGTAGTCCTAGATCATGTACTCCTGTAGTAGTCCTAGATCATGTGCTCCTGTAGTAGTCCTAGATCATGTACTCCTGTAGTAGTAGTTCTAGATCATGTGCCCCTGTAGTAGTTCTAGATCATGTGCCCTGTAGTAAGTTCTAGATCATGTGCCCCTGTAGTAGTTCTAGATCAAGTGCTCCTGTAGTAGTCCTAGATCATGTGCCCCTGTAGTAGTTCTAGATCATGTGCTCCTGTAGTAGTCCTAGATCATGTACTCCTGTAGTAGTTCTAGATCATGTGCCCCTGTAGTTCTAGATCATGTACTTCTGTAGTAGTTCTAGATCATGTACTCCTGTATAGTTGTAGATCATGTACTCCTGTAGTAGTTCTAGATCATGTGCTCCTATAGTAGTTCTAGATCATGTACTCCTGTAGTAGTTCTAGATCATGTGCCCCTGTAGTAGTTCTAGATCATGCACTCCTGTAGTAGTTCTAGATCATGTGCCCCTGTAGTAGTTCTAGATCATGTGCCCTGTACGTAGTCCTACATCATGTACTCCTGTAGTAGTTCTAGATCATGTGCCCCTGTAGTAGTTCTAGATCATGTACTCCTGTAGTAGTTCTGCTACTAACCAGTAGCATTCATGGATTGTTCTAGATCATGTGCTCTTGTAGTAGTTCTAGATCATGTGCCCCTGTAGTAGTTCTAGATCATGTACTTCTGTAGTAGTTCTAGATCATGTCCTTCTGTAGTAGTTCTAGATCATGTGCCCCTGTAGTAGTTCTAGATCATGTACTCCTGTAGTAGTTCTGCTACTAACCAGTAGCATTCATGGATTGTTCTAGATCATGTGCTCTTGTAGTAGTTCTAGATCATGTGCTCTTGTAGTAGTTCTAGATCATGTGCTCCTGTAGTAGTTCTAGATCATGTGCTCCTGTAGTAGTTCTAGATCATGTACTCCTGTAGTAGTTCTGCTACTAACCAGTAGCATTCATGGATTGTTCTAGATCATGTGCTCTTGTAGTAGTTCTAGATCATGTACTTCTGTAGTAGTTCTAGATCATGTCCTTCTGTAGTAGTTCTAGATCATGTCCTCCTGTAGTAGTTCTAGATTATGTGTCCCTGTAGTAGTTCTAGATCATGTGCCCCTGTAGTAGTTCTAGATCATGTACTCCTGTAGTAGTTCTAGATCATGTGCCCCTGTAGTTCTAGATCATGTACTTCTGTAGTAGTTCTAGATCATGTACTTATGTAGTAGTTCTAGATCATGTACTTCTGTAGTAGTTCTAGATCATGTGCTCCTGTAGTAGTTCTAGATCATGTGCTCCTGTACTAGTTCTAGCTCAGGTAATGCCCAAGCAATGATTCCCATTTTTTGCAGTGAGAGCAGAGTAGTTCTAGCTTTTGCAGAGTGCATACAATAATTCTAGATCTTGTGGTACATGTACATGGTTCTAGATCTTGCAGTACCTATATAATAGTTCTAGCTCTTTTAATGTGCCATATGCTGGTTCTAGCTTTTGTATTATCCATATTCAAGTAGTTCTAGCTCTTGTATTGCCCTATAGAATAGTAGCTCTTGTAGAACCCATACAATAGATTTAGCTCTTCTTACCCATACAATAGTTCTAGGTCTTGTAAAACCCATAGTTCTAGCTCTTGTAGTACCAATATAATGGTTGTAGCTCTTGTGGCACCCCGTAGAATGGTCTAAGCTCTTGTAGTAGACATACAATGGTTCCAGGTCTTCTAGTCCACCATGCAAAGGTTGTAGCTATTGCAGTACCCATACAATAGTTCTAGCTGTTCTATTACCCATGCGATAGTTATAACCTTTGTAGTTCCCATACAGTAGTACTAGCTCTTGTAGACCCATTCAAAGGTTCTAGCCATTTTAGGACCTTTATAATGGTTCTAGCTCCTGTAGTACCCATTTAGTAGTTCTAGCTCTTGTTGTACTCCTACAATGGTTCTAGCTCTTAATAGCCATACAATAGTTTCAGCTCTTTTAGTGGCCATATAAAAGATCTATCTGTTGTAGAACTCATGCAGTATTTCTATTTCTTGTAGTGTCCATATAATAGTTCTGGCTGTTGTAGTACCCATACAATAGTTCTAGATCATGTTGTCCCCAAGCAGTAGCTCTAGATCATTGTATTCCTATATAATGGTTTTAGCTCTTGCAGTGCCCATAGTACCTGTAGATCATGGACATACTGTATCTTTAGTTTATATTGTGCCTATATAATGCTTTGAGTTGTTATATTTACCTGCATTATAGTTCTAATTCTAACAATACCTATATAATACTTCTAGCTTTAATAGTACCTATATAATGGTTCCAACTATAATAGTACCTATATAATTGTTCTAGTTGTAATAGTACATATAGAATATATCGTATTTTTCGCTTTATAACATGCACCCACTGATAAGACGTACCCCAGATTTTAGAGTAGGAAAATAAGAAAAAATATTTTTCATCAGACCTCATATCAGACCCCCCCATAAATTTCAGGACATCACATCAGACCTCAGATCAGCCCTTTCAGACCCCCATCAGACCTCAGATCAGCCAATCAGCCCCCATATCAGCTCACTCAGCCCCCATCAAACCTCAGATCAGGCCAATCTACCCCCATATCAGCTCACTCAGCCTCCATCAGACCTCAGATCAGCCAATCAGCCCCCCATATCAGCTCACTGAGCCCCCATCAGACCTCAGATCAGCCAATCAGCCCCCACAGCCCCATCAGACCTCAAATCAGCCCACTCAGCCCCATCAGACCTCAGATCAGCCAATCAGCCCACTCAGCCCCCATCCAGGACCCTCAAATCAGCCTAACTCATCCCCCATCAGACCTCAGATCAGCCCTTTCAGACCACCATCAGACCTCAGATCAGCCAATCTACCCCCATATCAGCTCACTCTGCCCCCATCAGACCTCAGATCAGCCAATCTACCCCATATCAGCTCACTCAGCCTCCATCAGACCTCAGATCAGCCAATCAGCCCCCATATCAGCTCACTCAGCCCCCATCAGACCTCAGATCAGCCAATCAGCCCCCACAGCCCCATCAGACCTCAAATCAGCCCACTCAGCCCCCATCAGACCTCAGATCAGCTAATCAGCCCCCATCAGACCTCAAATCAGCCCACTCAGCCCCCATCAGACCTCAGCTCAGCCAATCAGCCCACTCAGCCCCCATGTCAACTCACTCAGCCCCCATATCGGCCCATTGTGCCCCCATATCAGCCCACTCTGCCCCCATCAGACCTCAGATCAGCCCACTCAGCCCCATCAGACCTCAGATCAGTCAATCAGCCCACTCAGCCCCATCAGACCTCAGATCAGCCCACTCTGCCCCCATCAGACCTCAAGATCAGCCCCACTCATGCCCCCATCAGACCTCAATCCGCCACTCAGCCCCATCAGACTCAGATCAGTCAACTCAGCCACTCAGCCCCATTAGACTCAGATCAGCCCACTCTGCCCCATCAGACTCAGATCACCCACTCTGCCCCATCAGACGCTCAGATCAGCCCACTCAGCCCCCCATCAGACCTCAGATCAGTCAATCAGCCCACTCAGCCCCATCAAGACCTCAGATCAGCCCACTCTGCCCCCATCAGACTCAGATCAGCCCACTCTGCCCCATCAGACCTCAGATCAGCCCCACTCAGCCCCCCCATCAGACCTCAGATCAGTCAATCAGCCCACTCAGCCCCATCAGACCTCAGATCAGCCCACTCTGCCCCCATCAGACCTCAGATCAGCCCACTCTGCCCCCATCAGACCTCAGATCCGCCCCACTGTGCCCCCATCAGACCTCAGATCAGTCAATCAGCCCACTCAGCCCACCATATCAGCTCACTCAGCCCCCATATCGGCCCACTGTTCCCCCATATCAGCCCCACTCTGCCCCTATCAGACCTCAGATCAGCCACTGTGCCCCTATCAGACCTCATATCAGTCCACTGTGCCCCCAATATCAGCCCACTGTGCCCCTATCAGACCTCAGATCAGCTCACTGTGCCCCCATATCCAAGCCACTGTGCCTCCCTATCAGACCTCAGATCAGCCCACTGTTCCCCCATATCAAGCCCACTGTGCCCCCATCAGACTAAGATCAGCCCCATTAGAATAAAATAAAAAAACTCTCCAGGTCCAGCGCCCCTCTGTCTTCTCCTGACTGCGCGCACTGCGTCCTGACACTGTACGAGCTCAGGACAGTGCAGCACCAGGAGGAGAAGACAGAGGAGCGCCGGACCCGGAGCGGAGCTGCAGCGCAGGAGGGTAAGTATGTTTCCCCGCTCCCGTCACCTCATACATACTAGTGATCGCTTCCATAAAGGACACGTTTACTAGTATTCACTTTATAAGACTCAGGGCCATTTCCCCCTACTTTTGGTGGAAAAAAGTGCGTCTTATAAAGTGAAAAATGCGGTATATATTTTATGGTGAGAAGTTAGGTGTACAGGTGATTTTCAAAGCGATTATAAATGAAATTGCTGAGACGAATAGGTTTAAAAGTGAAACAGATTGGAATAGTGTGTTAGGTGTAGATTTGGAAACACAATGGGCTCAAATTTATCAGGATATAAAAGTAGCTTCCATCTCTAAGCAGCACAGACTGGTACAGTTCAATATTTTACATAGATTACATTATACACCAAAACTCCTGTATAGAATAGGATTGACGAAGAACTCTAAATGTGCTAAATGCTCCAGTATAGCTGCTGACTTCATGCATGAAGTTTGGAACTGTAGGTTCAAAAAAATTGTAAGATCAATTGTAGGTTGGAGATTATATGCCCCCCCCCACCAGAGATAATGATTCTAGGAGATGCAGATAAATGCCCCAATCTAGGACAGAAGCGTAATTGCTTATTAGGAGTATCACTATTAGCCAGAGTTATAATTGCCCAAAAATGGGGTTCAAATCAAGGACCCGTAATTAACGCATGGGAAAATCTACTTGATACAATAATTAAATGTGAGAAGTTATATTATGGGAGTATAGGAAGAATGCGTACAGTACTTGGGCGTGGTCACCGTGGACAGAGGCTAAAAATGAATTATAAAATGTATAATTTTTTTTTCTTTCTCCTGGCTGGCTTCTCGATGGTGGGATGGGGGGGATGGGCTTGGGTCAATGTTTTATACATGGAATATCCTTTTTTTTAAATGTAATTATGTCTTTTAAAATATGAGAAGTTTATTGTAATCAAGTTGAAATATAAATAAAATGGGTATTTAAAAAAAACTAGTAACTATAGAATATTTCTAGCTCTAATAGTATCTATAGAATAGTTCTACATCTAATAGTGCCTATAGAATAATTCTACCTCTAATAGTACCTATAGAATAGTTCTAGCTCTAATAGCTACTACAATAGTACCGAATAGTATTACTCTAATATGTACCTAGAATAGTTCTAGCTCTACCTATTAGAATTTCTACTCTAATAGTAACCTATAGAATAGTTCTAGCTCTAATAGTACCTATAGAATAGTTCTAGCTCTAATAGTACCTATAGAATAGTTCTAGCTCTAATCTACTATAGATAGTTCTAGCTCTAATAGTACCTAAGAATAGATAGAATAGTTCTACCTCTAATAGTACCTATAGAATAGTTCTAGCTCTAATAGTACCTATATAATAGTTCTACCTCTAATAGTACCTATAGAATAGTTCTACCTCTAATAGTACCTATAGAATAGTTCTAGCTCTAATAGTACCTATAGAATAGTCTATCTAATAGTACCATAGTAGTCTACTCTAATAGTACCTATAGAATAGTTCTACTCTAATGAGTACCTATAGAATAGTTCTAGCTCTAATAGTACCTATAGAATAGTATTAGCTCTAATAGTACCTAGTAATAGGCTCTAATAGATATTAGCTCTCTACTATAATAGTACCTCTAATAGGATAGAATAGTTCTAGTTCTAATAGTACTATAGAAAGTTCTAGCTCTAATAGTACCTATAGAATAGTTCTAGCTCTACAGTACCTATAAAATAGTAAATAGTCTATAGGAATTTACCTATATAATAGAATAGTTCTACCTCTAGTAGACCTATAGAATAAATAGTACCTAATAGAATAGTTCTAGCTCTAATAGTACCTATAGAATAGTTGCTCTCTAGTACTATAGAATAGTTCTAGCTAATAGTACCTATAGAATAGTTCTAGCTCTAATAGTGCCTATAGAATAGAATAGTTATCTAGCTCTCCTAATAGTACCTATAGATAGTTCTAGCTCTAATAGTACCTATAGAATAGCTCTAGCTCTAAATAGTGTACTAGCCTAATAGATAATAGTCTAGCTCTAATAGTACTATAGAATAGTTCTAGCTCTAATAGTACCTATAGAATAGTTCTACCTCTAATGGTACCTATAGAATAGTTCTACCTCTAATATACCTATAGAATAGTCTAGCGCTAATAGTGCCCATAGAAAGTTCTAGCTCTAATTGTTATTACTACCTCTAATAGTACCTATAGAAAGTCTACCTCTAATAGACTATAGAATAGTTCTACCTCTAATGTACTATAGAATAATTCTAACCTCTAATTAATAGAAATAGCTCTAATAGTAATAGTTCTACTCTAATAGTACCTATAGAATAGTCTAGCTCTAATAGACTATAGAATAGTTTTACCTCTAATAGTACCTATAGAATAGTTCTACCTCTAATTTACCTATAAATATTCTAGCTCTACAGTACCTATAGAATAGTTCTACTCTAATAGTACCTATAGAATTTCTACCTCTAAATAGTACCTATAGAATAGTTCCTAGCTCTACTATAGAATAGTTCTACCTCTAATAGACCTATAGAATAGTTCTACCTTAATAGACCTAATAAAGTTATAGCTCTAATAGTAACTAATATAGTCTACCTCTAATAGTACCCTATAGAATAGTTCTAGCTTAATAGCCTATAGAATAGTTTAGTCTTCCTACAATCTAGCTCTATAGTACTATTAGAATAGTCTAGCTCTATATAGTACCTATAGAGTTAAGTTCTAGCTCTAATAGTACCTATAGAATAGTCTAGCTCTAAGTAGTTCTACCTATAGAATAGTTCTAGCTCTAAATAGTACTATAATAGAGAATAGTTCTACCTCTATAGAATAGTACTATAGAATAGTTCTAGCTCTTAATAGTACCTATAGAATAGTCTACTCTAATAGTACTATAGAAATAGCTCTAATAATACCTATAGAATAGTTCTAGCTCTAATAGTACCTATAGAATAGTTCTAGCTCTAATAGTACCTATAGAATAGTTCTACCTCTAATAGTACCTATAGAATAGTTCTACCTCTAATAGTACCTATAGAATAGTTCTAGCTCTAATACTACTAGCTCTAATAGTAGTAGAATAGTTCTAGCCTTAATGTCCTATAGAATATAGTTCTACTCTAATAGTACCTATAGAATAGTTCTACCTCTAATAGACTATAGAATACTAGCTCTAATTTTCTATAGAATAGTTCTAGCTCTCTAATAGTACCTATAGATACCTTCTAGTATCTAGTCTAATAGTACCTATAGAATAGTTCTAGCTCTAATAGACCTATAGAATAGTTTCTACCTCTAATAGTATTATAGAATAGTTCTACTCTAAATAGTACCTATAGATATATGAATAGTCTAGCTCTAATAGACCTATAGAATAGCTCTATAGCCTAATAGTACCTATAGAATAGTTCTAGCTCTAATAGTCCTATAGAATAGTTCTACTCTAATAGTACCTATAGAATAGTTCTACGCTAGCTAAATAGTACTAAAATAGTTCTACCTCTAAACTACTATCTAGACCATAGAATCTTCTAGCCTTCTAATACAAGTACCTATAGAAGTTACTAATAGTACTTATAGAATAGTTCTAGCTATAGTACTATAGTACCTAATAGTAATAAGATTTCTACTCTAATACCTATAGAATAGTTCTACTCTAATACTAACTAATAGACCTATAGAAATATTCTCTAATAGTACCTATAGAATAGTTATAGCTACCTACTAATAGTACCTATAGAATAGTTTCTAGCCTCTAATAGTACTATAATAGAATAGTCTAGCTCTCGTCTAATAGTACCTATAGAATATTCTACCTCTAAACTACCTATAGAATAGTTCTAGCTCTCTAATAGTACCTATAGAAATAGTACAGCTCTAATAAACCTATAGAATAGTTCTAGCTCTAATAGTCCTATAGAATAGTTCTACATCTAATAGTACCTAGAATAGTTCTACCTATAGTACCTATAGAATAAATCTACTC
Organism: Rhinella marina; assembly: GCA_900303285.1. Lineage (NCBI taxonomy): Eukaryota > Metazoa > Chordata > Amphibia > Anura > Bufonidae > Rhinella > Rhinella marina. The sequence continues at coordinate 37,394 of ONZH01019876.1, forward strand.
AATAACTACTAGCTCTAGCCATAGTACCTATAGAATAGTCTACTCTCTAAAATAGTACCTCTAATAGAATAGCTCTAGCTCTAATAGTACCTATAGAATAGTATCTAGCTCTAAATAGTAGAATGCCTATAGAATAGTTCTTAATACCTCTAATAGAGTACTACCTAATAGTACCTAATAGAATCTACAGTTCTAGTTTAGTATATAGTTCTTATATGATAGTTCTACCTCTAATAGAACCTACAGAATAGTTCTAGCTCATGTAGTAAGGTAGTGCCAGCCTAAAACCCATCGGCACTCTTCAGTCAGCATGTAGATGGCAATTGACTTTTTAAGCACATTTTGGAAATCAAGGAAGGCGGTCAGACAAATAGTTGCCATGATTAATGTTTCTGGATAGGTATTGGAGAGATCCTTGTAGAAGTTATAATGAAACTTGTCCAGCCTTTTTGTTGCTTTCCAATGGACATTACTGGTCAAATCCAAGAGAGATAATTTAGCTGAAGTACTCTTGAGGATATCATATTCTCTCTAACCTCCATCCTGGTGATCAACGTTCTCTTCTGAAGAAAGCCTTGTTCATATCTGTATTCCTGTTATACTTCTGATACTCCGATACAACATTATAAAAAAATGACATGTATTGCTCATAAACAGGAATGTACAGTGCCTGTGTTGTACTTCAAACTTAAAGCATGAGCCACCTAATGCACGTAAGGCTAAATATTGTGCCTATACAGATATAACCTATATACTGCCTATTACAAAATATAACTACTATAATACTGCTCCTATGTACAAGAATATAACTACTATAATACTGCTCCTATGTACAAGAATATAACTACTATAATACTGCTCCTATGTACAAGAATATAACTACTATAATACTGCTCCTATGTACAAGAATATAACTACTATAATACTGCTCCTATGTACAAGAATATAACTACTATAATACTGCTCCTATGTACAAGAATATATAACTACTATAATACTGCTCCTATGTACAAGAATATAACTACTATAATACTGCTCCTATGTACAAGAATATAACTACTATAATACTGCTCCTATGTACAAGAATATAACTACTATAATACTGCTCCTATGTACAAGAATATAACTACTATAATACTGCTCCTATGTACAAGAATATAACTACTATAATACTGCTCCTATGTACAAGAATATAACTACTATAATACTGCTCCTATGTACAAGAATATAACTACTATAATACTGCTCCTATGTACAAGAATATAACTACTATAATACTGCCTCCTATGTACAAGAATATAACTACTATAATACTGCTCCTATGTACAAGAATATAACTACTATAATACTGCTCCTATGTACAAGAATATATAACTACTATAATACTGCTCCTATGTACAAGAATATAACTACTATAATACTGCTCCTATGTACAAGAATATAACTACTATAATACTGCTCCTATGTACAAGAATATAACTACTATAATACTGCTCCTATGTACAAGAATATAACTACTATAATACTGCTCCTATGTACAAGAATATAACTACTATAATACTGCCTCCTATGTACAAGAATATAACTACTATAATACTGCTCCTATGTACAAGAATATAACTACTATAATACTGCTCCTATGTACAAGAATATAACTACTATAATACTGCTCCTATGTAACAAGAATATAACTACTATAATACTGCTCCTATGTACAAGAATATAACTACTATAATACTGCCTCCTATGTACAAGAATATAACTACTATAATACTGCTCCTATGTACAAGAATATAACTACTATAATACTGCTCCTATGTACAAGAATATAACTACTATAATACTGCTCCTATGTACAAGAATATAACTACTATAATACTGCTCCTATGTACAAGAATATAACTACTATAATACTGCTCCTATGTACAAGAATATAACTACTATAATACTGCTCCTATGTACAAGAATATAACTACTATAATACTGCTCCTATGTACAAGAATATAACTACTATAATACTGCCTCCTATGTACAAGAATATAACTACTATAATACTGCTCCTATGTACAAGAATATAAACTACTATAATACTGCTCCTATGTACAAGAATATAACTACTATAATACTGCTCCTATGTACAAGAATATAACTACTATAATACTGCTCCTATGTACAAGAATATAACTACTATAATACTGCTCCTATGTACAAGAATATAACTACTATAATACTGCCTCCTATGTACAAGAAATATAACTACTATAATACTGCTCCCTATGTACAAGAATATAACTACTATAATACTGCTCCTATGTACAAGAATATAACTACTATAATACTGCTCCTATGTACAAGAATATAACTACTATAATACTGCTCCTATGTACAAGAATATAACTACTATAATACTGCCTCCTATGTACAAGAATATAACTACTATAATACTGCTCCTATGTACAAGAATATAACTACTATAATACTGCTCCTATGTACAAGAATATAACTACTATAATACTGCTCCTATGTACAAGAAATATAACTACTATTAATACTGCTCCTATGTACAAGAATATAACTACTATAATACTGCCTCCTATGTACAAGAATATAACTACTATAATACTGCTCCTATGTACAAGAATATAACTACTACTATAATACTGCTCCTATGTACAAGAATATAACTACTATAATACTGCTCCTATGTACAAGAATATAACTACTATAATACTGCTCCTATGTACAAGAAATATAACTACTATATAATACTGCTCCTATGTACAAGAATATAACTACTATAATACTGCTCCTATGTACAAGAATATAACTACTATAATACTGCTCCTATGTACAAGAATATAACTACTTATAATACTGCTCCTATGTACAAGAATATAACTACTATAATACTGCTCCTATGTACAAGAATATAAACTACTATAATACTGCTCCTATGTACAAGAATATAACTACTATAATACTGCTCCTATGTACAAGAATATAAACTACTATAATACTGCTCCTATGTACAAGAATATAACTACTATAATACTGCCTCCTATGTACAAGAATATAACTACTATAATACTGCTCCT
>ONZH01019877.1:0-20400 GCA_900303285.1 Rhinella marina
CTCAGTTAACTTTCTATGAGCCTCATGTCTTTCTACTTTGATCAATGATTACTGTTCGAGCGCCTTATGTTTAGAATAAGTGGCTGTAAGAGCTTCTATTCACAACATTTACACTTTGGTCAAGTAAAGTACTATATTGTTAATTTTCTAAGCCCTGACAAAGTATTTCTAGACCTGCTTTGATATTTGTGAATCAAAATGCTTATTCCATTTGTAAAAAAAAAAAAAAGGCATACATTTCCATTTTATAGCAATTTAATCAAAAACGGGTGGTTTTTATTATTTTTTTTTTAATTCAACCCAAGAGGGGAACTTTTCATTCCTACCTCTTAAGGAAAGCTGATGGGTTTTCCATAATGGTATTCCTAATGAATGTGTAGCATGACAATGAGAGAATTATACAAAATACTGTCAGGCACTTGGGGGTTTAGAAAGCTAAAATATTGTATAAATTCCATGTGAACAGAAGAATCAACTCCATAACTCTAAAATGGCTGACAATGATTTAAATTTCCTGCACCAGAGAACTCCGTTGGTTTTTCTGCATTGATACATATCTTCTCTCATATGCTATGTTGTTCTAAATTTCAGAAACTACAATAAGAGATGGTGATTGACTGCAGTGTTCAAATGATTGATTTATCAGATGTCATTGCTACAGGACTGGTGGAGAGCTCCAGAATGGTGGCCAATTTAACTTGCCATGATTATTTTCTTATGTTGCACCATTTCCTTTTGTAACTTACAGGGGTTCTCCGGGAATTAAGAAAATACAATGACTGAAAATACATAAATATTACTTCATTATAAACATTTTCCTAAATAGCTATCATTATTTGTTTTCTCTAGGGGATAAGTGTCAGGAGAAATAAAATGGTGGCTCTGCTGCTACCACAGAGAAAGTCCATCCTTATAACACAGCTGGGATGGGATACATCAGAGGTTCAGTGCAGTTAGCAAAAGAGCTCTCTCAGACCTCCTAACCGGTCTAGCTGTAATAAGTTACAATCTTACATACACTGATAAGATATCAGCTGTGTGTGGTAATGGAGCGAAAGTAGGGAGAGGAGGACGGATGGGTGGGGGATGTGGTTAATGAGAAGCACCAGTCTGCTACATTACCACATCCCCACAACAATCTAACGTAACGGATATCACCGGCTGATTTGACCCTTTGCAATACATACATTGGAAGACATCCCCTGCAAAAATGGCAGCCAATCTGCTGTGCAAATTCCACCTCATATTCACATATCTAAATTTGTATGCTTATAAAGGCTTAGCACTGTCACACCATTTGCCATAATTCCTATGAATTAAACTGAGAACAAAGCTATTTTCAAGGAATGTCCAGGGAGATTTAAGCCTTTGTGTGAGGCAAGACCTTTACACGTAGGTACCTTTTCTCATTTGCCTTGTGAAAAAAAAGGTTACAGTCACAGAGAAAAGCATAAAAAAGGTTTATGGAATAGTGATAGTAACACAAAAAATGTGTTTTTCCTAATAGAACTTCAGGGAATACAAGTGGTAAGGCAGGAAGCTCATAGGTAGATTACAGTGGAAATGACTGCAGCGTTTTCATGACCACAGCACAGGCTCGTATAAATGTAAAGCAGGTGTGATAAACTGCACAAGTGCTCTCTCAATCTAATTCCCATTAACTGGCTGACACAATATTGGCATGTCATCATTACGAGAAGCCGTCACCAGACTTAAAAGCCGTGGAACAGGAACAGGCTGACCAAGGCTTACATCTACATTTAATAGAATAGAATACTTCTGGCACAAAGTACAAACAATACACATAAAATTCACAAATTATATCAATGCATCATCACTTTTGATTGATAATACTGTTCTGAAAATGATTACAATGTCATATATGCTATATTCCAGTACAACTACATATTGTGTAATCTACACAAGTCAACTACTTAATAGATTTGCCTTCCTGCTTAGTATAAATGTATATTGTTTGGTATTGGGGTCAGGATTACCTTAGAGGGGTTTTCCACTAAAAAATAAAATGATCAAATGCCTACATCATTACCCTGAAACAGAAGATCCATACTTGCTGCTACACGCTTCTCTGGTCCTACGTGCTGCCCTTGCTGTCTCCAACTTCCGGTCTCCATGAAGTTTACATCTTGCTGGCTATGATCATGATCCCATGCAGCACTCCAGTAAATGACTGGCTTCAGTGTTGACATGCTGCATGTGGCCACATCACCACTGCACCTAGTCATTGGCCAGAGCAGTGCAAGTGACAAAGCCGGATGTACACAGTGCTGGGACCAGAAGATGGAGACAGCGGGGACAACGTGGACGACCAGAGCAGGTTGAAGAAGGTAAGTATGAAACTTCTATTTCAGGGCCATGCTGAGGGCACTTGATAAAAAAAATAATTGTTATCGTTAAACCCCTTAACAAACATCATCCCTAATGGAAATCCAAGTGGTGCTGCCATTACAATGAGGACCCAGTGTGAGGAGTAGATGTAGGTCTTGGACAACAAGCACTTCTCTTACTTGTTACGGTATATTTCTTTTAATTTGTCTGTAGCAATGTGATTTCACTGCTAGGTGGAGAAGGGACATTTCCAACCCTATTGAAAATGTGATACACTCACAGTAGCTCTGACATCAGTAGGAGGGGTACAATATAACTGCATTCTTATAGCTATTGTGGCAGGAGCCACAAGGTGGTCATCCCTCCACTGTTGCTGTGCAAAGAAACAAGGGAGGGATGATTAATATGTGCAGAAGGAGAGGGAGTATCCCTCCTGTGAAGATGACCTTCTATAGTTGTGTCTCCTGAAAAAGTGACACAATAGCACAAGGAGACTCTCATCCCCTCCACCAGGAATGTTGCTGATGACAACTGTGAAGTGACATGTTCTGCAGGTCATTGCTGCAGAAGGCTTGATGTCTTGCAGATGAGACACCTGCAGGTGATGACTGCAGATGCAATGGATGCAGCAACGCCAATGTCCACCAAATGCCAATAATGACCAAGCTGGTAGGTGCTAAGTAGGATACAAGAAAGAGAAACAGTAAAAGAAGTAGAGAGGTAACATACTGTATGTAGATTGGGATTATTGAGTTATTGCCCAAGTAGTGTTAGTAAACGGGAAGACCTATGGTAACTGATAGTGATGAGCGAACATGCCCGGCCGAATATCGTATCGTATCGTACCGCGTGTGCTCGAGCGCCATGCTCGAGTCCCCTTCCCGTACGTTTCTTGGCTGCTACGCAGCCAATCAGCAGCCAATCTCGGCTGGTCGAGAACGCGTCATCGGGTGCTATATAGCACCCGGTGACATGTGAACCGGCTCAGTCTTAGTCAGGGAGAGCTGCTGCAAGGAGGGACAGATAGTATAGGGATAGAAATTGGCTAGGCAGGGCTAGTTTTTCTGTTGAAAAGACCCAAAAGCCTTTTTAAGGGCTATCTTTTTTTTGGAGGGGGGGCAAAAATTCTGCAAGGTTGCCTGACCTAAACACGCAGCGTGTGCATTATAACGTTTCTGTATCCTATATACCTGACATCCGGTGTCATTTTTTCTGCAGCTAATCAAGGCAACATTACCTGCGCTGCATCTGCTGTATAACGTTTGCGCAAGGAGGGACATACAGTGTAGGGATAGGATTTGGCTAGGCAGAGCTAGTTGTTCTGTTTAAAAGACCCAAAAGTCCTTTTAAGGACTATTGTTATATCTGGCTGCAATATATATTTTTTCTTTTGGGGCACAAATTGCGCAAGTTTGCCTGACCTTAACACCACCTGCGCAGCGTGTGCATTATAACGTTTCTGTATCCTAAATACCTGACATCTGGTGTAATTTTTTTGCCGCTAATCAAGGTGACATTACCTGTGCTGCGTGTGCAGTCTAACGTTTCTGTGTCCTAAATACCTGACATCCAGTGTCATTTTTTTGCCGCTAATAAAGGCGACATTACCTGTGCTGCATGTGCAGTCTAACATTTGTGATTCCTAAATACCTGAAATCCAGTCTATTTTTTTCTGCCGCTAACCAAGGTGACATTATCTGTGCTGCATAACATTTGCGCAAGGAGGGACAAATAGTGTAGGCAAAGGATTTGGCTAAGCAGGGCTAGTTGTTCTGTTTAAAAGACCCAAAAGTCCTTTTAAGGACCATTGTTATATCTGGCTGCAATATTTTATTTTTGGCGGGGGCAAAAATAGTGCAGGTTTGCCTGACCTTAACACCACCTGCGCAGCGTGTGCATTATAACGTTTCTGTATCTTAAATACCTGACATGCTGTTCATTTTTTCTGCCGCTAATCAAGGCGACATTACCTGTGTTGCGTGTACATTATAGCGTTTCTGTATCCTATATACCTGACATCCGGTGTCATTTTTTCTGCCGCTAATCAAGGCGACATTACCTGTGTTGCGTGTGCATTAAAACGTTTCTGCATGCTATATACCTGACATCCGGTGTCATTTTTTCTGCCGCTATTCAAGGCAACATTACCTGTGTTGCGTGTGCATTATAACGTTTTTGTAACCTATATACCTGACATCCGGTGTCATTTTTTCTGCCGCTAATCAAGGCGACATTACCTACGCTTCGTCTGCAGTTTAAAGTTTGTGTATCGTAAATATTTTTGACATTCGATGAAATGTGTCCTGCTGTTGGTGACAGCGACATTACCTGCGCTGTGTCTGCTGCATAACGTTTGCGCATTCTAAATATTTCTGACATTCGGTGAAATTTTTCTGCTCATAAACTTGCATATATACCATTTAATATGAGAGAGGCGAGCAGTAAGGGACAGGGAAGTGGGCGTGCTGCTGATGGTGCACGCAGAGGCCATGGCTCTGGGCATGGTGAAACTGTGTCTGCTGGTAGAGCACAAGAAACAAAGTCATCCAAAACTCCTAGCTTCATGTCCCAGTTAGCAGGGTGGCGAGAGACAGGTTCATGGAGGTCAACATGTTAGGAGGAGGGCCACAGTAAGGTTAATTTTTTAGGTGAAATAATTAGGGGTGAAGGCCTGCTGCTGATCTGACCGTCTAAAAAATTATGGGTAAGGGCCTGCTGGTGACCGTCTAAACAATTATGGGTGAGGACTAGAGATGAGCACTAAAATGCTCAGGTGCTCGTTATTCGAGTCGAACTTTTCCCGATGCTCGGGTGCTCGTTTCGAATAACGAACCCCATTAAAGTCAATGGGAGACTCGAGCATTTTTGCAGGGGACCAAGGCTCTGCCTAGGGAAGGCTGGCTGAAAACCTGGAAACCTCAGAAAATGATTGAAACACCACGGAAATGGACAGGAAACAGCAGGGGCAGCATGCATGGATGCCTCTGAGGCTGACTAATCCCACCATTACCCCAAATTCTCAGGCAACAGCCTGGTAGTTACCCTCATGGCAATTGTGCTCACCCAGCCAAAGAAAGGCGAGGCACATGCCCATCACATGTTAGGGAAGCACCCAACTAGGTGCAACGAAGGTCCATCACCGCCAATTTTCAGGGACACGGTAATGGTGACCCACTTAAAAATGCTGCCTGACAATCTGGCGAAGAACCCCTGATTGTCTGTCTTTCAATAAGATTGCAGTGTAAAGCATGGTGGTGAGCCTCAGTATGACTTTTTGGATGGACATTGCATGTGGTCACGTACTCCCTGGAACCCCATAGTCACCCCTTCTCTGATATGCTACCCCAGAACATTCTCTGCCCCAATTCGCAAGACCTTTTGCAGTCTCCGTGTGCTGACAGTGGGGATTTACCAGTGTTGTCTGAGGAGGTGGTGGACAATGGCGAGACACAGGTGTCGGGGGGTGAGGTAGTTGTATGGGAAGCAAGTTACAGTGGGGACTCCTTGGGGGGACTTTCTCATGATGGGACAGATTCAATTGTGTTTAGGAATGCTGATGGGCTTCCGTCAGCACTGTGTGTATAGAACCCCATGGCCTTTCATAAAAATAGTCTGGCGATGACCTCAAGGCAATTTTCAGAGACACGGTAATGGTGACCCACTTAAAAATGCTGCGTGACAACCTGGCGATGAACCCCTGATTGTCTGTCTTTCAATAAGATTGCAGTGTAAAGCATGGTGGTGAGCCTCAGTAATAAGATTGCAGTGTAAAGCATGGTGGTGAGCATCAGTATGACTTTTTGGATGGAGATTGCATGTGGTCACGTACTCCCTGGAACCCCATAGTCACCCCTTCTCTAATGTGCTACCCCAGAACATTCTCTGCCCCAATTAGCAAGACCTTTTGCAGTCTCTGTGTGCTGACAGTGGGGATTTACCAGTGTTGTCTGAGGAGGTGGTGGACAATGGCGAGAAACAGGTGTTTAATACCGTATATGGCAGCTATCCGGAAAAATAGTTTGGAGAGAGAGAAAGATAGGAAAAAGACGTAAATTGTTTGGAGAGAGGGCCTATAGGTGGACCTCCGGAAAAATTGTTTGGAGAGAGGGCCTGTAGGTGGACCTCCGGAAAAATTGTTTGGAGAGAGGGCCTGTAGGTGGACCTCCGGAAAATTTGTTTGGAGAGAGGGCCTGTAGGTGGACCTCCGGAAAAATTGTTTGGAGAGAGGGCCTGTAGGTGGACCTCCGAAAAAATTGTTTGGAGAGAGGGCCTGTAGGTGGACCTCCGGAAAAATTGTTTGGAGAGAGGGCCTGTAGGTGGACCTCCGGAAAAATTGTTTGGAGAGAGGGCCTGTAGGGGGCCCTCCTGAAAAATTGTGGTAAAAGAGTGCCAGTTGGACCTCTAAAAAATAGCGTTTTTTTGGTCAGCGTTAGGCAAAGACGACATGAAGGAGGAGTAGGAGGAGTAGAGAAGAGGAATCGGATACATAAGTAATGTTAATCTTTAGCTGCTTTCCCCCGGAGGAGATTTGAATTCCGGTGAAATCCAGGCTTTGTTCATTTTAATAAGCGTCAGCCTGTCAGCGCTGTCAGTTGACAGGCGTGTATGCTTATCGGTGATGACGCCACCAGCTGCACTGAATACCCGCTCTGACAGCACTCTAGCGGCAGGGCAGGCCAGCACCTCCAAGGTGTACAGCGCCAGTTCAGGCCACGTGTCCAGCTTTGAAACCCAGTAGTTGTATGGAGCAGAGTGATAACTACGAACGTTGGTATGGTCAGCTAGGTACTCCCTCACCATCTTTCTGTACAGCTCCCCCCTACTCTGCCTAGACTGGGGACAGGTGACAGTGTCTTGCTGGGGTGACATAAAACTGGCAAAGGCCTTGGAGAGCGTTCCCCTGCCAGTGCTGGACAAGCTGCCTGCTCGGCTCCTCTCCCCCGCTACTTGGCCCACATAACCACGCCCTCTGCCGCTAGTGGCGTCAGATGGGAAGGATTGTTTCAGCGTGTGCACCAGGGCCTGTTGATATCTATTCACTCTCATACTCCTTTCATCTGCAGGGATGAGAGTGGAAAGGGTCCGCTTGTACCGTGGGTCCAGGAGAGTGAACACCCAGTAATCGGTGTTTGAAAAAATGCTTCTAACACGAGTGTCACGGGATAGGCAGCCTAACATGAAGTCTGCCATGTGCGCCAGAGTCCCATCACGTAAGAATTCCCTCTCCTTACTGGCCTGACTCTCCATTTCCTCCTCCTCCTCCTCCAAGTCCTCCTCTTCAGCCCATACACGCTCGAGAGTTAAGGACTGAGCAATGGTACCTTCTACTGTCTCGCCGACATTTTCCTCCTCTTCCTCCTCATCCTCATCCCCCTCCTCCGATACGCGCTGAGAAACAGACCGGAGGGTGCTCTGGCTATCAAGCGACGTATCTTCCTCCACCGTCTCTTGTGACAAGCGCAAAGCATCCGACTTGATGCTGAGCAATGAGTTTTTCAACAGGCAAAGCAGCGGGATGGTGAGGCTGATAATGGCGGCATCGCCGCTGACCATCTGTGTTGACTCCTCAAAGTTGCTCAACACCTGGCAGATATCAGACATCCACGTCCACTCCTCTATGTAGACTTGAGGAATCTGAGTGACCTGACTACCAGTTCTGGTGGAAGTTGACATCTGGCAGTCTACAATCGCTCTGCGCTGCTGGTAAACTCTGGATAACATGTTTAATGTCGAATTCCATCTCGAGGGCACGTCGCACAACAGTCGGTGAGCGGGCAGTTGTAGGCGGCGCTGCGCTGCCCTGAGAGTGGCAGCATCTGTGGAGGACTTGCGGAAATGCGCACAGATGCGGCGCACCTTGGTGAGCAATTCAGAAAGATTGGGGTATGTCTTGAGGAACCGCTGAACTATTAGATTGAACACGTGGGCCAGGCATGGCACATGTGTCAGTCTGCCGAGTTGCAGAGCCGCCACCAGGTTACGGCCATTGACACACACAACCATGCCCGGCTTGAGGTTCAGTGGTGCCAGCCACACATCGGTCTGCACCGTGATGCCCTATAACAGTTCTTGGGCAGTGTGCCTTTTGTCACCTAAGCTCAGCAGTTTGAGCACCGCCTGCTGGCGCTTACACACGGCACTGCTGCTGCGCCTAGAGCTACCGACTGAAGGCGCCGTGCCCACGGATAATAATTCGGAGGAAGAGGTGGAGAAGGAGGAGGGGTCGGAGGTGGAGGCATAATACGTCTGAGAGACCGTGACCGAGGTAGGCCTCGCAATCCTCGTTGTGGCCAGTACATGAGCGGCCCCAGGGTCATTCTCGGTCCCAGCCTCCACCAAGTTAACCCAATGTGCCATCAGTGAGATATAGTGTCCCTGCCCGGCAGCAGTTGTTCACGTGTCCGTGGTTAGGTGGACCTTCTCAGAAACAGCGTTGGTCAGGGCACGGATGATGTTCTGTGACACGTGCTGGTGTAGGGCTGGGACGGCACATCGGGAAAAATAGTGGCGGCTGGGGACCGAATACCGAGGGGCAGCCACCTCCATGAGATTGCGAAAGGCGTCAGTCTCTACCAGCCTATAGGGCAGCATCTCCAGGCTCAGCAATTTGGAGATGTGGACGTTGACGGTTTGGGCATGTGGGTGGGTGGAACTGTATTTCCTCTTGCGCTCCAGCGTCTGCTGTAAAGACAGCTGAACGCTGCGCTGGGACACATTGGTGGACACTGTGGAGGATCGTGGAGGCGAAGGTGTGGTTTTCCGTCGGGAGGCGCTCGTGCCATGGTCCTGGGCAGTGGGTTGACTAGCAGAGGCAGCGAGTGACACAGGGGAAGGAGCAGTGGTGTGACCCGCAGGAGGTGGTGAACGGCCTTGGTTCCATTGAGTGGGGTGTTTAGCACTCATATGCCTGCGCATGCTGGTGGTGGTTAGGCTAGTAGTGGTGGCACCCCTGCTGATCCTGGTGTGGCACAGGTTGCACACCACAGTCCGTCAGTCATCCTCACTTTCTTTAAAGAACCTCCAGACTTGCGAACATCTAGGCCTCGCCACGGGAGCTTCACTATGTGAAACAGTTGATGCTGATGCAGCAGCTCTGGCCCTGCTTCTCCCTCTGGCCACACCACTGCCTCTTCCAACCTGTTCTGGTGCAGCACTCGCCTCCGCCTCAGAAGCACTGTCTTCACTCGGCTTATCAACCCAGCTTGGGTCAGTCACCTCGTCATCCTCCGATTCCTCAGTCTGCTCCCCCCTCGGAATTCCTGCCCTGACAAAAACTTCACCACTGTCTGACAACCGTGTCTCCTCATCGCCCGACACCTCTTTACAAACTTCTTCCACTAAGTCAACATTGTCATCATCATCATCATCATCACCCACAGACTACAACAGTTGGAAAACTTGGGCATCGGGAATGAGGTCAGCAGCAACCTGAGAAGTGGTTTGTGAATCTGGGAAGGGTCCAGAAAACAGTTCCTGACAGTATGCCGGATCGCATTCCAAATTTTCCTGGGAGGGGGAAGACTGGTGGGAAGGAGGTTGAGGTGGAGGAGCCAGAGGAGTGCTCCCTTGGGTAACGTGGGTGGACTGTGTGGAAGACTGACTGGTGGACAAATTACTTGAAGCATTGTCCGCAATCCACGAGATCAGCTGTTCGCACTGTTGTGGTTTCAACAGTCCTCTACCACGTGTCCCTGTAAGTTGAGACATGAAGCTAGGGAGTGTAGCTCTGCGGCGTTCCCCTGCTCCCTCATCAGCAGGTACTGATTCTCCCTGCCCAGGACCACGGCCTCTGCCCCCTGCAGTAATTGAATGCCCACGCCCTCGTCCTCGACCCTTAGCCCTGGGGTTCAACATTTTCTGTATATAAGTGTATTATATAAAAAATAAAAAATAAATGGGCCTGCTGTACTTAAACCCACAAACTTGTTCAGTCTGGTTTAATTAAGTGACGTACAGAAAGTGTCACCTGGACAGAAAATACGGATTGTAGTGAGTGTACTGAACTGTGACACACAGAATGGTTCCACACTGCTGTGTGAAATGGATTTGTATCACTGAGCTAAAACAACAAAAAAACTATTTTTTTATATATTTTTTTTTTTTAGTTTTGTTTTTTTTGGAACGTGATGTGCAGAAACTATCGTAGAGCTAAGTCACACATTGCTGACGGTGGCTATTTTGACTGCGACCCAGACAAATTTCGCACAGAGATTTTTGTGATCAAGCTATATATGTGAGACCAAAAGACCCGGTTGGATTAAGTGACGTACAGAAAGTGTCACCTGGACAGAAAATACGGATTGTAGTGAGTGTACTGAACTGTGACACACAGAATGGTTCCACACTGCTGTGTGAAATGGATTTGTATCACTGAGCTAAAACAACAAAAAAACTATTTTTTTTATATATTTTTTTAATATATATTTTTTTTAGTTTTGTTTTTTTTGGAATGTGACGTGCAGAAACTATCGTAGAGCTAACTCACACCCTGCTGACGGTGGCTATTTTGACTGCGACCCAGACAAATGTCGCACAGAGATTTTTGTGATCAACCTATATACGTGAGAGCAAAAGACCCGGTTGGATTAAGTGACGTACAGAAAGTGTCACCTGGACAAAAAATACGGATTGTAGTGAGTGTACTGAACTGTGACACACAGAATGGTTCCACACTGCTGTGTGAAATGGATTTGTATCACTGAGATATAACATAAAAAAGGGGTTATATATGGCGATATCTGCACTACTAGTGCCAGCCAGCCAGCCAACCCAGGAGACAAAAAAAAATTTCTTATAGCCCTTAGAAGGGCTGTTGGGTTCTTGGGAGATCACTCCTACCTAACAAAGAACTAAATGCAGGCCCTAACACTCTCCCTGAAACGCAGCAGCTCTATCCCTAACGACATCCAGACAGCATCTGAGCCGAGCACCGCGGGCAGTCACTAGTATATTCCAGGGTCACCTGATCATGCCAGCCAACCCCTGCTATCGACATGTAAGGGCCCCACGTGATGCTGGGTGTACCGCAGAGTCTCCTGGCTTGTGATTGGCTGAGTTTTGAGGCGCCAAAAATGCACAATGCGGAAGTTGCCATTTCCTCGAGCATGGCGAGATACTCGTCCGAGCAGCGAGCACTGACGAGTACCGTAATACTCGAACGAGCACCAAGCTCAGACGAGTATGGTTGCTCATTTCTAATCACAAATACTCCCTTTTATCACCTTGTGGGTGCTGAGATTTTGGCAGTGCACACAGTAAGAATTATATCCATTTATAGATGGATGAGCCACCAGTAATATTTCATCTGTATCCAGTTCAAAAGGTATGCCTTAGCAGGGGCAGATACCTGCTTGTGTTTATACACACACAGTATTATTGGGAGAAACATTGGCTTGTTCTGAACTAAAATACAATTAGTGCGATGCTCCCATAGGACCCCCCCTTGCCACTTGCAGGGCCGCACTGCCAACTAGGCGAGGTGCGGCGCGGCCCTGGTCACAGTTGGAGGGCAATGGCGGCGGCGGGGCAGATGCAGATGAGCGCTTCTATTGTGGAAGCGCTCATCTCCATAGTCATCTGTATTGCCGTCCTCAGGACAATGATGTAGATGCTTGTGCTGCGGGGCAGGAGAGCGAAAGGCGCCCCCCTTCCCCATTCATCTGCCTGCAGCCTATCAGAGGCCGGCGCAGACGGCGTAATGACGCCATCGTCTTTTTTTACTGGCACATGGGGGCACTAGGGGCATTTTTTACTAGCACATGGGGGCATTTCTTATTGGCACATGGGGGCACTGGGGCATTTCTCTTACTGGCACATGGGGGCACCGGGGGCATTTCTTACTGGCACATGGGGGCACTGGGGGCATTTCTTATTGGCACATGGGGCACTGGGGGCATTTCTTATTGGCACATGGGGGCATTTCTTACTGGCACATGGGGCACTGGGGGCATTTTTTACTGGCACAAGGGGGCACTGGAGGCATTTCGTACTGGCAAATTGGGGTACTGGGGGCATTTCTTACTGGCACATGGGGCATTTCTTACTGGCACATGGGGGCACTGGGGGCATTACTCTTACTGGCACTTACTGGCACACGGCGGCACTGGGGGCATTTATTTACTGGCACATGGGTCACTGGGGGCATTTTTACTGGCACATGAGGACACTGGGGCATTTCTTGGCACATGGGGGCACTGGGGGCATTTCTTACTGGCACATGGGGGCATTTCTTACTGGCACATGGGGGCACTGGGGGCATTTTTTACTGGCACATGGGGGCATTTCTTACTGGCACATGGGGGCACTGGGGCATTTCTCTTACTGGCACTTACTGGCACACGGCGGCACTGAGGGCATTTTTTTACTGGCACATGGGGGCACTGGGGGCATTTTTTACTGGCACATGGGGGCACTGGGGCATTTCTTGGCACATGGGGGCACTGGGGGCATTTCTTACTGGCAAATTGGGGTACTGGGGGCATTTCTTACTGGCACATGGGGCATTTCATACTGGCATATGGGGGCACTGGTTGCATTTATTACTGGCACATGATTTGGTGGGCATCTATGGAGGAGGGACACTTTTTACTGGCACATTATTGGGGGGAAAATTTGGGGGCACTTCTGGCACATTATTGGGGGCACTTCTTACTGGCACATTATTGGGGGCACTATGGGGGCTCTTCTTACTGGCACATTATTGGGGGGCATCTACAGAGACCACAAAGAAGGGGTATTTTATATGGGGTCTCTGTATAGGGGCATTTGATACTGGGACACATTATGATGGGTACTATGAGGGCATCTACAGGGGGGCACTAAGAAGGGGTATCTTATACTTGCAAATTAGGGGGACACTGAGGGCATCTACTGGGGCACTATTTAGGCATTTCTTACTGGCACATGGGGGCACTGGGGCATTTCTCTTACTGGCACTTACTGGCACACGGCGGCACTGGGGGCATTTTTTTACTGGCACATGGGGCACTGGGGCATTTTTACTGGCACATGGGGACACTGGGGCATTTCTTGGCACATGGGGGCACTGGGGGTATTTCTTACTGGCAAATTGGGGTACTGGGGGCATTTCTTACTGGCACATGGGGCATTTCTTACTGGCACATGGGGGCACTGGGGGCATTTTTTACTGGCACATGGGGGCATTTCTTACTGGCACATGGGGGCACTGGGGGCATTTCTCTTACTGGCACTTACTGGCACACGGCGGCACTGAGGGTATTTTTTTACTGGCACATGGGGGCACTGGGGGCATTTTTTACTGGCACATGGGGGCACTGGGGCATTTCTTGGCACATGGGGCACTGGGCATTTCTTGGCACATGGGGGCACTGGGGCATTTCTTGGCACATGGGGGCATTTCTTACTGGCAAATTGGGGTACTGGGGGCATTTCTTACTGGCATATGGGGGCACTGGTTGCATTTCTTACTGGCACATGATTTGGTGGGTATCTATGGAGGAGGGACACTTTTTACTGGCACATTATTGGGGGAAAATTTGGGGGCACTTCTGGCACATTATTGGGGGCACTTCTTACTGGCACATTATTGGGGCACTATGGGGGCTCTTCTTACTGGCACATTATTGGGGTGCATCTACAGAGACCACAAAGAAGGGGTATTTTATATGGGGGTCTCTGTATAGGGGCATTTGATACTGGGACACATTATGATGGGTACTATGAGGGCATCTACAGGGGGGCACTAAGAAGGGGTATCTTATACTTGCAAATTAGGGGGACACTGAGGGCATCTACTGGGGCACTATTTAGGGGTATTTTATACTGGCACATTATGGGGGCACCATGGGGACATTAGCTCAACTGGGGACATTAAAAGGGTTTTTTTGCACTGGCACACATGAAGGGGCTTTTTTGTAATGTCACATTATAAGGAAAATTATTACTACTGGGGTTCTCTGGGGAACATGATTACTAGTATGGGCACTATGGAAGCATTATTACTTTTGGGGCACAGTGAGGACATTAGTACTGTTGGGGGCACTATTACTAATAGGTGCACTCTAGCAGAGAATTATTAACTGGGACTTTGGGAGCGCTATTACTGTGGGGGGCACCCTGGCACAGTATCAGCATAGCATAGTTATTTCTGAGGGACATTATGTTTACACTATTACTGTCAGGGGTACTATTTGCTGGGCGCAGTTATTTTAGGACACTGTGTGCCAATAATTATTGAAGGGCACTATCTGTGTGGTACTAGTGGCACCATACTGGGGGTGATAGGATGATTTGTCCAGAAGATGGAAGGATGATGGAAAAGTAATAAACTAAGATTTTTTTCTGTCAAACTGCAGAGATGAGAAATGGCTGAAAAATTCTGTCTGGTCTGAAAGGAGAAGATGAGGAAAGAGAACATCTACATCAGAGGAGACGTCACTGGATGTAAGAGGTATGGGGTGCTGTATTAGGCTACATTCACACTAACGTTGTGTTTTGCGGTCTGCAAATTGCAGATCCGCAAAAAACGGAATAAGATCCGTATGGCATCCGTTTTTTTGTGGATCCGCTGTAACAATGCCTATCCTTGTCCGCAAGGACATGTTCTATTTTTTTGCGGGGCTACGAAACGGACATACGGATACGGACAGCACACAGTGTGCTGTCCGCATTTTTTGCTTACCCATTGAAGCGAATGGGTCCACATCTGAGCCGCAAAATATGCGGATCGGAGGCTGCAAAAGGAACTGTCGTGTGAATGTAGCCTTACCCTGTATGTTTTGTAGTAATATACGTAATATTAGGATGGAAAGGGTTAGGGTTCATTTTTTGACTTGGCCAGCAGAAAAGCTAGGTGCACCAGCGCTGAGGGAAGGGGGGGGGGCCCAATCTGAACTCTTGCACCAGGGCCCAAAAGATCTGTGTGTGTAACTGGATATTTGACTAATGATTGACCAAAAAAAGTCTGTCAGATAATCTGTTGGTGTAATACTCCCCTAAGACTGTTTGTCTAAGTTGACTTTGTCTACAAATTAGACAGGACTAGTAAATCAGGGCTACTGTGCACCTTGTAAGCAGGGAAATTACTTTGGGTTAATACTGACTCTAATGGTAGTTTGGGTGTATTTTTTAATGATTAGTGAAGTATATCTGACTTTAAAAGAGAATCACTCAAACAGGGACATGAGCGATAATCTATCAAACACCTCCAAATATTCATTACTCAGAATGTCTCTGTCACCAATTTTCTTTTTAATAGCCATGTTAACGGCTGAATAGGTAGTGACACAAAGAATCATATCAATGGATATTTTGGGTCTACTGGTGTGATTGAAGAGTTTCTGTCTAGAGTTTCTGTCTAGAGATAAATTGAACCTTATTAGTAGAGATGAGCGAATCGATTCGTCGATTCGTTGATTCGTATCGAATCTTGGGATTTTTTAGCTGTGAAGCGAATCCGAATATTAGGTGCTTTGCTTCGGCTTTGTACACATTCGCTACATAGTTTGTCCTATCAATTATACGCTATTGCAGTGTATAAGTTACTCTATATGCTGTTGCGTACGAATTCAATTGATTTGCGATGCACACTCCTCCCTGGTAGCCCCGCCCCCTTCCCCAGCGTGCGAGGAAGACGAGGCAACTCAGGAAATTAAGATGGCGACAGAGCGAGGTCCTGACTGGGGAGGCATGGTGTAGGCACCGACCCCTATGAGAAGAAGGAACCGGAGGAGATCTACGTCTCTCAATATGTCCGGCAGCCTAAGAAGTCAGTTGAGGTGCCCGCTGAGGTGTTCACTCCGCTGGCTGACACGGCGGAGGCGGCAGGAGTTCCCGCTCCGTCGCGGAAGGACTACTTCTTTCGTCAAAATTCTATGGTCCCCGAGGCTGCTTTAACCAAGTTGCGCAGACGTGCGCCTCATCCCTTTTTTCCCCCTTTTCAGGTTTTTGGGAAGCCCCTTGAAAGATGGTTTTTTAAGTAACCTTTGCTGCTATTTTTTTACCCAATTGGATTACAATTTTACTAGAGATGAGCGAGCACTAAAATGCTCGGGTGCTCGTTATTCGAGACAAACTTTTCCCGATACTCGGGTGCTCGTTTCGAGTAACGAACCCCATTGAAGTCAATGGGAGACTCGAGCATTTTTTGCAGGGGACCAAGGCTCTGCCTAGGGAAGGCTGGGTGAAAACCTGGAAACCTCAGAAAATGATGGAAACACCATGGAAATGGACAGGAAACAGCAGGGGCAGCATGCATGGATGCCTCTGAGGCTGCCTAATCCCACCATTACCCCAAATTCTCCTGCAACAGCCTGGTGGTTACCCTCATGGCAATTGTGCTCACCCAGACCAAGAAAGGCGAGGCACATGCCCATCACATGTTAGGGAAGCACCCAACTAGGTGCAACGAAGGTCCATCACCCATGCCCATGCTGGCACTGCTTTCCAATCCCCAGCCACACGATGCAGGCATAAGCCTGACACAGCATGACGGTGACACCAACAAGTGACCAAGTTAGATGAGGTAGCAGGTGAGCCACCCAAAAATATAGCCTGACACAGCCTGGCGGTGACAACAGAGTGACCGAGTTAGACTGAGGTAGCAGGAGGTGAAGCACGAATGGTAATTCGAAGGAGGAGGAGGAGGGGTTGGAGGAAGAGACATAGTAAGACCGAGGTAGGCCACGCAATCCTCCAAGTGGGCAGTACATGAGCGGCCCCAGGGTCAGACTCGGTCAGAGTGACCGAGTTACACGACGGTAGCAGGTAGAGCACATAAAAAAATTAACGTGGTTCTGTATGTGGACATTGAGGGCCTGGAGGCTGTCTCCTTGAGAAAAGCTCAGGGTGGACGAACGCCGGGCTCGACGGCGGACCCTTTTCGGGTTATCGATTGTCGAAATGTTGGCTTACATCAAGTTTAGTATCTGTTCTTATCAGTTGCTGTGGCTGTTGGTGGTAAAGTGGTGAGAATAGCTGCTTCCCAAGCAGTTGACCCGGGTTCGATTCCCGTCTATTGTATTATGTGGCCCTGCGGAAAAATTATTTGGAGAGAGGGCCTGTATGTGGTCCTCCAAAAAAAATGATTTGGAGACAGAGAAAAACGTTTTTTTAAAAGTGAAGTTCAGTATAGATCAGTTAAAGAGAAAGAAAGGATTTTATTAAATGGATTTGTATCAATGAGAGCAAAAGAATGTATTTTTTACATGACGTGCAGTATAGATCACTTGGAGATAAAAAGGGGAATGTGCAGACTTGGGCTGCTATAGTGCAAACCACTATGGTGGTGACAACAGAGTGAGCGAGTGACACTGCGGGGAGCAGGCGAACCACATAAACATTTTTCGTGGCCCTGTATGGCGGCTGTGACAACAGAGTGACTGAGTTAGTATGCGATAGCTGGTGAAGCACCCAAAAATTTAGCCTGACACAGCATGGCGGTTACACCACCAATGACTTTGTCCAACTGAGAATGCAGTGAAATGGCTTTTGTTGAGCCTCCAAAAATTCTTTTCGGAGTACATAAAGTCGACCCTCAGCAAAAATTTTTTTTTTTAAATGTCGGTACTTGCGCCTCCTGAAAAATTGTTTTGGACTGTCTGTTTGAAGCTCCTGAAACATTGTTTTTACAGTGTCTGTAGTTGACACTGCGGAAAAATTGCTTAGAAAGAGGGCCTGTAGGTGGCCCTCCGGAAAAATTGTTTGGAGAGAGGGCCTGTAGGGGGCCCTCCGGAAAAATTGTCGTAAAAGAGTGCCAGTTGACCCTCTAAAAAATTGCATTTTGGGTCAGCGTTAGGCAAAGATGACAAGGGGGAGGAGGAGTAGAGAAGAGGAATCGGATACATAAGTAATGTTAATCTTTAGCTGCTTTCCCCGGACGAGATTTGAATTCTGGTGAAATCCAGGCTTTGTTCATTTTAATAAGCGTCAGCCTGTCAGCGTTGTCAGTTGACAGGCGTGTACGCTTATCGGTGATGATGCCACCAGCTGCACTGAATACCCGCTCTGATAACACGCTAGCGGCAGGGCAGGCCAGCACCTCCAAGGCGTACAGCGCCAGTTCAGGCCACGTGTCCAGCTTTGAAACCCAGTAGTTGTATGGAGCAGAGTGATCGGTCCGGACATTGGTATGGTCAGCTAGGTACTCCCTCACCATCTTTCTGTAAAGCTCACCCCTACTCTGCCTAGACTGGGGACAGGTGACAGTGTCTTGCTGGGGTGACATAAAACTGGCAAAGGCCTTGGAGAGCGTTCCCCTGCCAGTGCTGGAAAAGCTGCCTGCTCGCCTACTCTCCCCCGCTACTTGGCCCACAGAACCACGCCCTCTGCCGCTAGCGGTGTCAAATGGGAAGGATTGTTTCAGCTTGTGCACCAGGGCCTGTTGATATTGATTCACTCTCATACTCCTTTCCTCTACAGGGATGAGAGTGGAAAGGTTCTGCTTGTACCGTGGGTCCAGGAGAGTGAACATTCAGTAATCAGTGTTTGAAAAAATTATTCTAACGCGAGGGTCACGGGATAGGCAGCCTAACATGAAGTCTGCCATGTGCGCCAGAGTCCCAACATGCAAGAATTCCCTCTCCTCACTGGCCTGACTCTCCATTTCCTCCTCCTCCTCTTCAGCCCATACACGGTCAAGAGTTAAGAAGGACTGAGCATTGGTACCCTCTTCTGTCTCGCCGACATTCTCCTCCTCTTCCTCCTCATCCTCATCCCCCTCCTCCGATACGTGCTGAGAAACAGACCGGAGGGTGCTCTGGCTATCAAGCGACGTATCTTCCTCCACCGTCTCTTGTGACAAGCGCAAAGCTTCCGGCTTCATGCTGAGCAGTGAATTTTTCAACAGGCAAAGCAGCGGGATGGTGAGGCTGATAATGGAGGCATCACCGCTGACCATCTGTGTTGACTCCTCAAAGTTGGTCAACACCTGGCAGATATCAGACATCCATGTCCACTCCTCATTGTAGACTTGAGGAAGCTGACTGACCTGACTACCAGTTCTGGTGGAAGTTGACATCTGGCAGTCGACAATCGCTCTGCGCTGCTGGTAAACTCTGGATAACATGTTTAATGTCGAATTCCATCTTGTGGGCACATCGCACAACAGTCGGTGAGCGGGCAGTTGTAGGCGGCGCTGCGCTGCCCTGAGAGTGGCAGCATCTGTGGTCGACTTGCAGAAATGCGCACAGATGCGGCGCACCTTGGTGAGCAAATCAGACAGATTGGGGTATGTCTTGAGGAACCGCTGAACTATGAGATTGAACACGTGGGCCAGGCATGGCACATGTGTCAGTCTGCTGAGTTGCAGAGCCACCACCAGGTTACGCCCGTTGTCACACACAACCATGCCTGGCTTGAGGTTCAGCGGTGCCAGCCACAGATCGGTCTGCACCGTGATGCCCTGTAATAGTTCTTGGGCAGTGTGCCTTTTGTCACCTAAGCTCAGCAGTTTGAGCACCGCCTGCTGGCGCTTACCCATGGCACTGCTGCTGCGCCTAGAGCTACCGACTGAAGGCGCCGTGCCCACGGATGGTAATTTGGAGGAGGAGGTGGAGGAGGAGGAGGGGTCGGAGGAGGAGGCATAGTACGTCTGAGAGACCGTGACCGAGGTAGGCCCCGCAATCCTCGGTGTGGGCTGTACATGAGCAGCCCCAGGGTCAGACTCGGTCCCAGCCTCCACCAAGCTAACCCAATGTGCCGTCAGTGATATATAGTGTCCCTGCCCGGCAGCACTTGTCCACGTGTCCGTGGTTAGGTGGACCTTCTCAGAAACAGCGTTGGTCAGGGCACGGATGATGTTCTGTGACATGTGCTGGTGTAGGGCTGGGACGGCACACTCTGGGAAAAACAGTGGCGGCTGGGGACCGAATACCGAGGGGCAGCTACCGCCATGAGGTTGCGAAAGGCCTCAGTCTCTACCAGCCTATAGGGCAGCATCTCCAGGCTCAGCAATTTTGCGATGTGGACGTTAAGGGCTTGGGCATGTGGGTGGGTGGAACTGTATTTCCTCTTGCGATCCAGCGTCTGCTGTAAAGACAGCTGAACGCTGCACAGGGACACATTGGTGGACGC